>CM066341.1:10494419-10751390 GCA_033807585.1 Hydrophis major
TCTTTTCTTTCCTTTCCTTTCCTTTCCTTTCCTTTCCTTTCCTTTCCTTTCCTTTCCTTTCCTTTCCTTTCCTTTTCTTTTCTTTTCTTCTCTCTTCTCTTCTCTTCTCTTCTCTTTTCTTCTCTTCCCTTCCCTTCCCTTCCTTCTTCTCTTCTCTTCTCTTCTCTTCTCTTCTCTTCTCTTCTCTTCTCTTCTCTTCTCTTCTCTTCTCTTCCCTTCCCTTCCCTTCCCTTCCCCTCCCTTCCCTTCTTTTCCCCTCCCTTCCCTTCCCTTCTCTTCTCTTCTCTTCTCTTCTCTTCTCTTCTCTTCTCTTCTCTTCTCTTCTTTTCTTTTTTCTTCTTTTCTCTTCTCTTCTCTTCTCTTCTCTTCTCTTCTCTTCTCTTCTCTTCTCTTCCCTTCCCTTCCCTTCCCTTCCCCTCCCTTCCCTTCTTTTCCCCTCCCTTCCCTTCCCTTCTCTTCTCTTCTCTTCTCTTCTCTTCTCTTCTCTTCTCTTCTCTTCTCTTCTCTTCTCTTCTCTTCTCTTCTCTTCTCTTCTTTTCTTTTCTTTCCTTTCCTTTCCTTTCCTTTCCTTTCCTTTCCTTTCCTTTCCTTTCCTTTCCTTTCCTTTCCTTTCCTTTTCTTTTCTTTTCTTTTCTTCTCTCTTCTCTTCTCTTCTCTTCTCTTTTCTTCTCTTCCCTTCCCTTCCCTTCCCTTCCCTTCTTCTCTTCTCTTCTCTTCTCTTCTCTTCTCTTCTCTTCTCTTCTCTTCTCTTCCCTTCCCTTCCCTTCCCTTCCCTTCCCCTCCCTTCCCTTCTTTTCCCCTCCCTTCCCTTCCCTTCTCTTCTCTTCTCTTCTCTTCTCTTCTCTTCTCTTCTCTTCTCTTCTCTTCTCTTCTTTTCTTTTTTCTTCTTTTCTCTTCTCTTCTCTTCTCTTCTTCTCTTCTCTTCTCTTCTCTTCTCTTCTCTTCTCTTCTCTTCTCTTCTCTTCTCTTCTCTTCTCTTCTCTTCTCTTCTCTTCTCTTCTCTTCCCTTCCCTTCCCCTCCCTTCCCTTCTTTTCCCCTCCCTTCCCTTCCCTTCTCTTCCCTTCTCTTCTCTTCTCTTCTCTTCTCTTCTCTTCTCTTCTCTTCTCTTCTCCTCTCTTCTCTTCTCTTCCCTTCCCTTCCCTTCCCTTCCCTTCCCTTCCCTTCTCTTTTCTTCTCTTCTCTTCTTTTCTTTTCTTTTCTTTTTTCTTCTTTTCTTTTCTTTTCTTTTCTTTTCTCTTCTTTTCTCTTCTCTTCTCTTCTCTTCTCTTCTCTTCTCTTCTCTTCTTTTCTTTTCTTTTCTTTTCTTTTCTTTTCTCTCTTTCCCTCCCTCCCTCCCTCCCTCCCTCCCTCCCTCCCTCTCTCTCCCCTTTTAAATGCACTTCCACTCCAGCGTCTGAGGGCTCAATTAATTTTATGGCTTTGCTGTCTGATCTTTTTCTGCAGGAGGGTCTCTGGGAGGATTAAGACCACGAGAGCCTAGCCATTTCCTTTCTTTAATGCTGCTTCTGTGGAGGGGTCTGCAGATGACTCCATGCCACACCAAAGAGGAAGAGGGGCTGCAGGAAAACTTCAGGAGCCACAGATCAAACCATGGAGCCTTGGAGGCTCCTGGTCGGTGGTGGTTGGCATCCATGTTCCCAGGTGGAGGGAGGGGCTCCAGGGGGCTGTGGGAGGGGCTGGGATGCCGCCACTGGCATGCTGAGCTCCAGGTGCCGCAGCAACAGAGCCTGGGGCCTGGATGGAATGCACCAATTATCACATTAAGCAAGAGGAAAACCTTCTACACACCAATTCCACCCACCCTTTTAACAATTTTGTAAACAACAAACTAAAAGACTCAAGGTCCATCCCACCCCTGAAAGGACCTAATGGTAAAGACTGCAACGATGACACCATTAAAGCCAACACCTTTAACACATTCTTTGGCTCAGTATTTGTAAGCAGCAATGGATCATGCCCTGTATTTCCTAATTGAACCACAGACAACTACAGTGATCTAATACATATCAATTTGACAGAAGACAATGTTGAAAAAGCACTACACAATCTAAAACCATCTCTATCTATTGGACCGGACAGAATATGTGCCTACTTTTTAAAAAAGCTACCCACTGCCATAGCAGAACCTCTAAGCATAATCTTTGAAAAATCTTTCAGGACCAGCTCCTTGCCTAACCTATGGTCACAAGCCATGGTCATCCCCATCTTCAAAAAGGGAGACCCCAGCCTAGTTGAAAATTACAGACCAATCTCCTTATGCTGCGTCACCTGTAAAGTCATGGAATCAATTATTAACCAATCCATCATCCTCCACAACCTACTCTCCAATAAACAATTTGGTTTCAGAAAAAAAAAACTATTCTGCAATCTGCAACTTTTACACTGTAAAACCATATGGACCACACAACTCAATCAGGGCAAAGCAATAGACGCAATCTACATAGATTCCTGTAAAGCCTTTGATTCAGTGGGACACGACAAACTACTCCTAAAACTAAAATCTTATGGTATCTCTGGACACCTGCAAAACTGGATAGAAGCATTTCTGTCAAACAGACAACAAATGGTCAAAATTGGAGCGTCCTACAAATTCTGAACCTGTCAATAGTGGTGTCCCCCAAGGCAGTGTTTTAGGGCCAAATCTTTTCATACTCTATATAAATGACCTCTGTGATCATATTAAGAGCAACTGCGTTCTTTTTGCTGATGATGTAAAGCTGTTCAATACCACAGACAACACTGCTACTCTTCAAAAAGATCTTGACTATGTATCACAATGGTCAAACAAATCGCAACTTCAAATCTCAACAAATAAATGCTCTGTCTTACATATTGGCAAAAAAAATCAGAAAATAAAATACAAGCTGAATCGTCAAGATCTTGTTGATGATCCAAACTCTGTCAAGGACCTTGGAATACTCATCTCTAATGATCTAAGTGCTAGAGCCCACTGTAACTACATAGCCAAAAAGGCATTAAGAGTTGTTAACCTAATCCTAGGTAGCTTTTTCTCTGGTAATATCACACTATTAACTAGAGCATACAAAACATTTGCTAGACCAATACTTGAATACAGCTCATCAGTCTGGAGCCCACATTACGTATCTGATATTAACACAGTTGAGAAAGTCCAGAAATATTTCACAAGAAGAGTTGTCCCCTCTTCTACTTGTTGCAGAATACCTTATGCCATCAGACTTGAAATTCTAGACCTAGAAAACCTTGAATTACGCCATCTTCGGTCTGATCTAAGTATGGTATATAAAATCATACATTGCAATGACTTACCTGTCAATGAACACTTCAGCTTCAACCACAACAACACAAGAGCACACAATAGATACAAACTCAAGGTAAACCGCACCAAACTCGATTTCAGGAAACACGACTTCAGCAACAGAGTGGTCAATGTCTGGAATACTCTACCCAACTCTGTGGTTTCTTCCCCAAACCCCAAAAACTTTAACCTTAGACTGTCTTAACATTAGCCTCACCCCTTTCCTAAGAGGCCTGTAGGGGGCGTGCATAAGTGCACCAAGGTGCCTACCGTCCCTGTCCTATTGTTTCTTTTATTTTTCTTACATGTACCCATTTAATATATTCATAACTATGTATATACTTATACCTATTATCTTGTAAGCGATTGACAAATCAAATAAATCAAATCAAAGACAAATGGGGCAGACGGAGGACATTGTTCTGGGGAGTTCTGAGGCTCTTGGCACAGCTGGACCGGAGCAGTTTCCCCCCCCCCCAAAAAAAAAGCCTAGGCCCAGCTGTGAGCTGAAGAAGGAAGTTGGTGGCCCATTTTATTTCTTCTTGGGGATTTTGAGGATGGGGGGAGCATTAGGTGTGTTTCTTGTGTCTCCTGCAGTCTTGAAAATTTCCCCGGGTCAAAGAATCTCCCCTTAAAAGGGGCAAAGTGAGGAGGGGAAGACAGAGTAGGATCCCTGCATCGCTCAGCCTGGCAAGATTGAAGCTGCTCTGGAGGTGGGAGAGATCTCAGAGGGGCTGGTCACTGTCAGGAGTGGGAATCCTGGGGTTTCTCTCTGGGTAGACAAAGCTCCAGAGCAGAGGTCCCCGAACTTGGCTTGTGGACTTGAACTCCCAGAATTCTGACTGGAGAATTCTGGGAGTTGAAGTCCACAACTCTTACAGTTGCCAAGTTTGGAGGCCCCTGCTCCAGAGGGACCACCAAGGAAGACTTTGGAGCTTTTCTGAGCCACTCTGGGCTGTGCTACCTGGACGTGGACTGTCAGAAGCAGATCTAGCCTAGTAGCTCCTTTGCCCTCTGTGTTCGATCCTCCCTGTGCCCCCCCACTCCCCAAGACAGCTCCAGAGAAGCAAAGGATGAGCTCGAAGGGACGGTGGGCATTTCCCTTGCAAGAGCCTGAGCAATCTTGGGGGGCTTGAGGAGGGGGCTGCAAGTGGGAGGTGGGCTTCTCCTGCATCTCTGAACTCTTCCCCTTCCCCAGCCAAGGGCTCTCAGCTGCCTAACTTGCCCAAGGGTTACTCGTCCTAGTCAGTCTCTCACTGGTAGGCATCTCCTGAACTCAAGACCTTCACCCCACACTGTGCAGGGCTCAGCTCTGCTCTTGGTTCTCCTGAACGCCTCCCCAAAGCCCAGAGAAGTGACCTACCAGTGTGGGAATGAGGGACCGGTCACATGCTAGAGACCCTGCACAGACGTTGGGCTGCAGCTGGGGCATCGGCCTGGCAGAGGCTTTTTCGGGCTTGTCTGACTGAGCCAGGCCTTCACCTGTGCAGCATCTGCAGCATGTGGGCAGTTCCTTGTGTCCCCCACCTGTGGATCATCTCTTTGGGTCATTCAGCAGGACCGAGGGCAGAGCTGAGCCCTGTGCACAGCATGGGTGTGCGTGGCTGTGAAGGTCTTGAATGCTCTTCCCTGACACAGTAACTGGAACAGAGTTGGAAGAGACCTTGTAGGTCATCTAGTCCAACCCCCCACCCAAGCAGGAGACCATACACCCATTTGTGACCAAGGGCAGCCCAGTCTCTTCTTGGAAGCCCCCAGGGATGAAGCTCCCACAACTTCCGATGAAGCTCCCACAACTTCTGTTCCATTGGTTGATGGTTCTTCCTGTCAGAAAGTTTCTCCTTATTTCCAAGTTGAATCTCTCCTTGTTCAGTTTCCATCCATTGTTCCTTGTCTGGCCTTTGGGTGCTTTGGAAAAAAGCTTGACCCCCTTCCTCCTCTCTGTGGCAGCCCCTTGAATATCGGAAGGCTGCTCTCCTGTCTCCCCTGGTCCTTTTTTTCCCTAGACTAGCCAGGCCTGGTTCCTGCAACTGTTCATTGTCTGTTTTAACCCCCAGTCCCCTAAAATGGTGCCTGCCAACATCACAGATTGTCCAGGATACCTGCCTGATGGCACTAAACACCTCCTTCCCCCCAAAGTCCCCCCCTTCCAGGAACCACCAGTCTCCTCCGTCCATCTGCACAAGCAGTGCTGCTTCCATGGAAGACCAGCTCTGATTCCTGGTAAGCCCTGTGACACCTGAGCTCCTTGGTAGCCAAAGCCCTCCTCCCCACCTCCACAATCTTCGTTGAGAAAGGAAGTTGGGCGATTGGGTGGCGTGCACAAATGATGGTTAGGTTGATCCCTTGCATTGACCAGAACAGGCCTTTCTCTCCAGTCAGAAATACCCATCTTGTTTTTTCTTGGCTTGGGAGCATCTCTGGGAGCTGAGCCAGGCCGACAGGGTTGGATGGAGAAGAAGCAGGGAGGCCTAATGACTTTGGCTAGGAGGAAACCCAACCTCGACTGACTTCATTCCTTCATCCAGTAAGGCAGAGGTCTCCAAACTTGGCCACTTTAAGACTTGTGGACTTCAACTCCCAGAATTCTGGGAGCTGAAGTCCACAAGTTTTAAAGTGGCCAAGTTTTGGGACCTCTGCATTAAGGAGAGAGAAAGAGGAGTTTAACTGAAGGTGGTTTCTCCTCAGGGATTCCAACCACTTGGGGACCCTCTTCCAGGATGTGTGGAGGTTCTGCTGACCCTAGAGATGGGGCGAAGAGCAGCGGCCCCCAACCTTTTGGGCACCAGGGACCAGTTCCATGGAGAGAGGTTTTCCCACAGACCGGAGGGGGGCTTGGTTTCCATGCTGCCTGAATCCCACAGATGGGGCTTCGTTTGTTTGCATGGCCTGGTTTCTGGCATGCCACGGCCCAGTGCCGGTCCATGGACTGAGGGTTGGGGTAGAGACCAAAGCACACTCCAATCTTAGCATTCCCTGTGTGAAAGCCCCACCCTGCCCAGTTGGGGAGGTGTCTGCCGGAGCTCTCCTGGAGGGGGTTGTTGCCAAAATACACCCAACGCCTCCCCTGCACCTGCAGAGGCAGCCACACCATTGTTCTCTCTGAGCAATCCCTCTGTTTATACAACAGGAGGGTCACAGCATTGGTGGCAGGCAGAGCCCATCAAATTTGGGAGCAGCCAGCTGGCCCGGTTCCCCAGCAGACTCGCCCTGGAGCTGCATAGGACTGGCTTCCCCTCCCCCACTTCAGCTTCCCCTGCTTTTCCCGGCTGGATCTTTGAGAGGGAGGCTGGAGCTGTAGAACCAATATTGGTGCCTGAGGAAGAAGAGGTGCCAGCAAAATGCCCATGGTTGGGAGAGTGAATAGACGAAGTGCCTGCAAAAGGGGCCCCAGGAGAGGGAGGGGCTGCAACACGCCCACTGTGTGTTTCCGGCTTCACCCACCCTCTGATTCCTCAAGCAGGTCCCCCTTTTCTGTTTCTCTGTGGAGGCGAGTGATACCCACTCGGTGCTCCTGCGGGAAGGAAGTCCCCTCCCTGCTGTTAAGAGATGCTGGGTTTCTTACAGTCCCTCTCCTCTCCTCCTCCTCGTGTCCCCATGAGCCCCTTGGGCAGGGTCTTGCCCTGGAGGCCCTTGCCCAAGGGAGCCTCCTCTCCCTCTCTGATGCACATGGCTTTGCACACTCCCCAGTTGTTCTTGTGCACCTAGGAAGTGTGCGACTTCTCAGCTCTCTTGAGTGAGAATCCCTCTTGCTTGCTTGTGATCTTTGTAAATACGGAGACATCGTGGGATTTGAGCAGCTTTTCCCAAGACCTTCGAGGCTGCTCTGCCAGGGGATGGTCCTCCATGCAGCTCATGACCCCTTGTGCCTGATCCTATATTTTTGATATTTAGTTTTTAGTTCATCCACAAGCAATGCCATCATGAAGAGAAAAGCTTTTTCCAAAACAACCACCCAAGTATTTTTAATCAAGAGTAATTCCAGAAAGTTCCAAAGTCACCAAGGAATCCAAATAAACTATTTATTTTAATACTTTTTTTTTCTTTCTTTTCTTTCTGAGGTTACTGTTTAATCAAAAGTTCCAATTAAGATATATCTTTCTTTAAAGTTCTAGGCAATCTCCTCCTTTTTCAAATTCTGCTCCAATTTTTTCCCCTCTCCCTTCCCACTTACAACAACAATTTTCCTTTAAATGTTCAGAAATCCATACCTCCAATTCCGATTTCTTAAGTTGTTAAATCCAATGTCCAGGAATCCTTTATCCCTTGGCTTTAACTTTCAAATTGAGTTACCTTCGGTGCCCAAATAGATTTTCCAGATCTCTGTCTGCTATTTCTATGGGGTGGGAGAGTGAAGAAAAAAAAAAGTTTTCCCTTGACAGCTTTCTCCGCCGCTTTCCAATCTTCTTAGGGATACAATGTATCTTTCAGGCAATTCAAGCAATTCAGTTTCCAGGATATTTAAGAGTTGTTATTTTCCCGGCTCAGCCAGCACTTTCACTTCTCCTGATTCTTCTTTCGCCTTCTTCCTCCAGCACAATCTTTTCCAGCTGCTGGCTTCTTTGTGGCGGCCATTACTGACTGCCGCTCCACCGCCTTGAGAAAAGGAGGTTATGCCAGGTGAGGAGGGGGTCTGTGACACCCCCAAACCCCTCTCCGGATCCTCCTTATCTTCGGCTGTCTCTACGGGGCAGCCTTCTCCTCCAGACCCGTCAGGATTGGAGGCACCAAGACGGCTAGCACAACAGGGATCGCGCAGGCTCGCAAATCCCCGCTGCCGCCGAAGCTTGGCAAACCGGAAGTCCAATAAAGGATTCCTTTTGATACCTTTTGATACGTTTTCAGAAGTTCATTCTAGTTGAGTGAATGGGAAAAGTTCTGTAGCCTGACACTAAGGATGACTGGATAGCAGTCTTCCAATAGTAGAGGGCCACTCATGGAGACCTCTTCTCCAAAGCACCTGAAGGCAGGACAAGAAATAACTGATGGAAGATCATTAAATAGAAAGATCCAACCTAAAATTAAGGAGAAACTTCCTGACAGTGAGAACAATTCATCAGTGGAATGGCTTGCTTTCGGAGGTTGTGGATGCTGCAGCTCTGGAGGTATTTAAGAAGAGATTGGGCAGCCATTTGTCCAGAGTGGTATAGGGTGTCCTGCTTTGAGCAGCAGGTTGGACTAGAAGACCTCCAAGGTCCCTTCCAACACTGTTATTCTGTATTCTATTAAGAATAAGATCTAGGAATTCGGTTTCACCCAGGAATGCTGCATTTTTCTGCTACTGTATTTGCTGGAAGTGAAAAATAGAACACCTATAATTGGAAATGAGAGGTTGCAGTTTGGAGAAGGCAGGCACATCGCTGTCCCTTCAAGGCATCTTTCCCATTGTGGAGGGAAGCACTAATTATTGTAATCGTCTCTCTTAATGGATCCCTCCTGCCCAGGGTTAGCCCAGAGGGAGCTGGTTCTAGATAACTGGGGGGCCCTGCTTGCAGCCCCAAGGATACAAGTAGAAACTGATCATGCAAAGGCACTGTAAGCTGCCCTGCTGGCCTCTTCTTGCCTGGCGTGCTAGAAGAGCCATCAGTCTGGAAATGGATTTGAGGAACGCATCTGAAAAACCACCAAGTCTTCACAATCGCCACAAGGAAGCCTCCTGCATCCCTGCTGGTCTGAAGCAGCTCTTCCATCCGCCAGAGCAAGTTCCAGCAAGTTCAAGGGAGGTGGGGACGTTCCCCCTTTCTTTTCTTCCAGTGCCATTCCAAAAGATTTCCAATAAACCTAAGCTGTGCTTGTTCATGTTTGCTACTTAGTTTCTGTTCCCATCACTCACTCCATCTGCTGAGATCCTGCATTGCCTGTAGTTCCTTGGTAACCCAGAAAAGGTGTAGGTGGCTGAGCAGCCGGAGCTATCCAGGTGAGAATTACGGGAAAGGCCATAATTCTAGTTTGCCCCCAGTGCTGTCTCTGGGGTAATTTGGCTCCTGAGCCATGCAGGTGATACATGAACCACGGTGGTGCAGTGGTGTCAGAGTATATTCATGAACTGGAATAGAGCATGGTAAGAATGTCAGCTAATGAACAGGCATAGCAACTAAGTCAGCTAATGAGGACTGTTTAGAAACTGAAACTAGAAGTAACCTAGGCCTTGCTCTATATTAAGCTCTGCAGCTATGTTAAGCTCTGAGTCCGTCCATTAAAAATGAAACTGCTTGTTTACAACACTGTGCAAACACTGTTATTCTGGCTGCAGTAAGAATATGCAGCATTATATATTTGACATTTTTAGAAATTTGTCTATTAAATATCCCCATTTTTAGGAATTTGTCTATTAAATAAAAGAATTCTGCTTTTAATTCAATTTGCTCCGCCGTTATTTCCTCTAACCATTTTTTTATTCTATGCCAGTATCTTTGGGCTTCAGTGCAGGACCACCACATATGAAAGAATGTTCCCTGTTTCTTTTTACATTTCCAGCAATTCAGATTCATGTTAGGAGACATTTTCGTTATTCTCAAGGGTGAGAGATGCCATCTATAAAACATTTTATAGGCATTTTCTTTGTAATTTTGTGTAAAATTTTGATTGTGTAA
Source organism: Hydrophis major (assembly GCA_033807585.1). Classification (NCBI taxonomy): domain Eukaryota; kingdom Metazoa; phylum Chordata; class Lepidosauria; order Squamata; family Elapidae; genus Hydrophis; species Hydrophis major. The sequence continues at coordinate 10,504,291 of CM066341.1, forward strand.
TTTTATTATTCCTTGTCCAAAACTTTTCCCATTCTAATAATGTAATGCTACGTCCTATGTTTCTGCTCCAACCTATCATGTTGCCTTTGACTGCTTCCTCTTCTAATTCCGTCTCTAGTAAATAATTATAAAATTTAGTTATATATATATATAAAATTTTTTATCTATTTGTTGTGCCTTAGTCTAAATTCCAAAAATTTTCTTGTCCTGGTTATATCTATTTTGAATTTGCAAGTAAGCCCACCAGTCTACTTGTAGCCCCTGTTCTTGGAGATCTTGCCATGATTTTAAAGTTCCTTGTGCATCAAGAAGGTCTTTGTATTTTATCATTTTATTAAGATCTAGATTGTTTGGCTGTATCATCACCTCCATCACTGAGATCCAAATTGGGATTTTTAAATAATGTTTTTTTTTTTGTTCCATTTAGCCAATAAGGAATCTCTAATTATATGTCTGTGGAAATACTTCTGCTTAATTTTCCCAATGTCCCATAAAAATGCATGCCATCCCCTCTGTAAATCATGGCCTTCTAAAAATAAGATCCTTTTATTCGACAGATTTACCCACTCTTTCAATCAGAGTAAGGAGGCTGCACTATAGTATAATTCCCAATTTGGGAGTGCTATACCTCCCCTGCTCTTCATATCTTGCATTGCCTTCAGGTTTATCCTCGGTTTTTTCCCTTGCCAGATAAATTTGGTGATTATCTTGTTAAATTCCACAAAATAATTTTTATGTATTTTTATTGGTATTGTTTGGAATAAATAAATAAATTTGGGCAGAATATTCATTTTCATAGTGGCAATCCTCCCTAATAAGGATGTTTGCAATTTAACCCATATCTCTAAATCTTTTTTAACTTGCTGTAATAATTTATTATAATTATTTTCCATTAGAGTTTTGCATTGTGCTGTCAACCAAATTCCTAAGTATTTAACTTTTTTTTATTATTTGTAATCCCATTATCCTTTCCAATTATTGTTTTTGTTTTTCTGTTAAATTTTTAATTTTTAATTTCATTTTTCCCTATTAATTTTAAGTCCTGCAACTTCCCCAAATTGATCTAACTCTTTCAGTAATTCTTGACCTGTTTCAATTGGTTCCTCTATGAAAAATACCATATCATCCGCAAATGACTGGAGTTTATATTCTTCTTTTTTAATTTTTAGTCCTTTTATTCCTGGGTTCTGTCTAATTCGTGTAAGCAATGTTTCCAAAAATAATATGAAGAGCAGGGGGGATAATGGACATCCCTGCCTGACTCCTTTCTCTATTCTAATTGAGCGCGTGTACTCTCCATTAATTATAATATTCGCCTTTTGTGAATCATAAATTGTAGTCACGATGTTTTCAAACTTAGTGCCTAGATTCATATTGTAAATTTGTTGAATTAGGAATTGCCAATTTAAATTGTCAAAGGCCTTCTGTGCATCCAAGAATACAAGGGCTATTTGTTTTTCCGGGTGGGCTTCGTAGTATTCCAAAACATTTAATACTATCCTTAAATTATTCCTGATTTGTCTATTAGGAAGAAATCCGTTTTGATCTTTATGTATATATTCATTCAATATTTTTTTTGTTCTATTTGCTATAATTGTAGTAAATATTTTATAATAATTAAATATTTTATAATATTTAACAGGGAAATTGGTCTATAGTTTTGTATATGTTGTGAATCTGAATCTTCTTTCGGAATCAACGATATCAGTGTCTCCTTCCATGAATCCGGCATTCTTGCTGCTAATAGGACCTCATTATATACTTCCACTCCTATTTTTTTATATTTTTTATATATATATATATATATATATATATATATATATATATATATATATATATATATATATATATATGTTTTCTGAGGTTCTCGCGGGTATATTGTATGTGGATATTTGGTATATAATATATATATATATATATATTATATTTTTTAGATTTGTTCTCCTATTTTTTTTTATATTTTTTTATAAAGTTTTTTATAAAGTTCCCCTGGTATCCCATCGGGTCCTGGAGTTTTATTGTTGTTTTGATTTTCTATTGCTGCTTTTAACTCGGGCCACGTAATATCTCTAGTTAACATTTCCTTCATCTCCTCCTTGATTATTTTATCTTTAGTAATACCCAAATAGTTTCTTATCATATCCTCACCTACCTCCTTCTTTTTATAAAAATCTTCAAAAAATTTACATGCAATTTTTTTTTTCTGTTCTATCCCTTGTTGGGCATCCCTGTTCTCATCTATTAATTGGTAGATCAATCTTTTTTGTTTTTCTTTTTTAAGTTTATAAGCCAACCACCTTCCTGGTTTATTGGCCTGTTCAAAAAATATCTGTCTGGCTGTATTTAACTTTGAGACCATTCCTTCTTGTTCGATTCAATTTAATTTATGTTTAGTTATTATAATCTGTTTTTTCAATTTGCAATCTTCAGCTGTTTTTCAGCTGAATTTCTAATTCTTTGATTCTTTGTTCTAATTTATTTTGTTGGGCATATTTTTATTTCTTTTAGCAGTGTATGATATTGTTGTGCCTCTTATTATTGCCTTCATTGTATCCCAAATATTCTGTTTCGTAGTTGCCTCTTTATTATTTTCTTTTAAAAAATAGTCTAATTTCTCATCAAGTTTATTCATGAATTATTTCTCTTTAATTACCTGTGTATTTAAGGTCCACCTTTTCCTTGGTTTCTTCCTGCCTTTCCACACTATCTGAATCAGGTTGTGATCTGCCCATTCGTTTGGTAAGATTTCAATCTCTTTTAATTCATTTACTAATTCAACATTCATCCACACCATCCACACAGAGGAGATGGTTATACAGAAGATAACAGCCTGTGCAGAGATGGAGAAGTTAACTTTAGCACTTAAGGAAAAAGAAACATCAGAATATTATAGAAGCTGGGAATGCTGGTATGACTGGATAGAACAAAAATAGAAAATATATTAGTAAATAACGAAAAATGTAAATCATAATTATATATTCGCAATAAGATGTATTTGTAAATGTATCATCAATATTGATAACAAACAAGGAACCATAGACTGTCGATAGTAGAATTGTTAGTTTTTTAATCATTTTCTTTTTTTCTATTTCTTTTCTTTCTTCTTCTGTGTGTTATGTTTGTTTGATATTTTGGCTTTGTAATCAATAAAGTTTATTTGTTTGTTTGTTTTTAATGAAACTGTTCTCTCCTCTGCTATGTGCTTGCTTGCTTGCTGACCTAAATTGAAATTGAGGTCTGTTTCTGAGCTCCTGAGTTGCTGCTGTTCTGCTCTGAACCTGTAACATGTCTGCTTCTGTTTGAGTTTGCTCCATATTGGAGAAATCTACAACTGGTATTGTGAAATTTACTTTATGTGTTTATAAAGAAGTTAAATGAATCCTCAGTCATCTGTGTTTACTTTTGTGGTGCTGAATTTACACTGCAATACTCTGAACAAGTAATTAGAGTGCAGGACTGCAGGCTCCTTCTGCTTCCTGCTGGCTGCCTGCAATTTCGCAAATCGAATCTCACCAGGCTCCAGGTTGACTCAGCCTCCCATCCTTCCGAGGTGGGTAAAATGAGGACCCATATTGTTAGGGACAAGAGGCTGACTCTGTAAACTGCTTAGAGAAGGCTGTAAAGCACCGTGAAACGGTATGTAAGTCTAAGGCTGGGCTGTCAAACTCTGGAAATTGCTGCTCCTGTCCTGTTTGCAGGGTTGAATTTCTGGGGCAGCAAAATATTACAGCTGAGCCCGGCTTGAGGTCTGAGGTCAACGTCCTTTTCTTCCCAGAAGTCACCCTGGGATGGAGACCTTCCTTGCTCTGCTCTGGGTGCGCTGGTGGCAGCCTCCCCCTGACCTCTTCCACTCCTGCAATTGTGCCAGGTGGCCAGATGGGCTCAGCTCTGCCCCTTTCTCCTGCCCAGCACCCTGAATGGTCACTATGTTTGGCACGGTCAGTTTATAAGAGGTCGACCCTCCTTGTTGTAAATTGACTCCATGTATTATGGAGGCCATAATGAAGCCCGCCACCTGCAAATTCATACAACCACCTTGATTTAAGCAGTCTCATTCTTTTGTGAAGTTGATGTTATCTGCCTGTTAGGTTTTTATCCCACCTTTACTGCTTTATAAATAACTCAAGGCAGCAAGCATACCTAATACTCCAATTCCTCTCTTATTTTCCATACAACAACAATCCTGTGAGATGGGTTGGGCTGAAAGTCCAAAGTCACCCAGCCGGCCTTCATGCCTAAGGCAGGACTAGAACTCCCTGTCTCCCGATTTCTTCACCACCACGCCAAACTGGCTCTCCCTGAGACTCTCCTATCATTTCCTCCTCCTCCCCCTCTCCTCACAGTCAGATGTTTTGCAAGGAATTGAGGTGTGGTCTGGGCCGACACCCAACCCATCGTTTGGCACTTAGGCCATCCCAGCTGTCACCCAGAATGAAATGGGAGGACAGAGGGGTGGGAATGACCTCACAGAGAAGGATCAATGGCTGGCAGCCTCAGATGAGGCTGCTGTCTGTGGTGGGTGGCTGGTGGACATTCTCGTGAAGGATTTACTGAAAGCCAGGAAAAAAAGAGAGGAAGTCAGACTGACTCAGCCATCACCCTCTGTTACCTCTCCGTCTTTGCTTAAGGACTCCAACCTCACATCTGGGACTTGGCCAGTTCCAGGAACCAGGCCTGGCTATCCTCAGGCTGGACACTGCCTCTTCCTGCCAGCTGTTGGCATCCTAGTGAGGAATGGGCCAGGCGGGGAGGGAGACGGGACGGGGAAACGTTTTCCGTGCCCACATTCCTCTCCGCTCCAGAGCCACCTTAAAACTTCTGCCGCTTGGATTTGCCTCCAAAAGCTCTTGATTTCTCTGCTGTTGTCGTTTTTGTGACTTCCAGGAGAGTTGGTACAAAACTCATTATGTGTTGGCATTTATTTAGGAACGCTGAAAGCAGCTGGAGCTGACTGTGGATAAATTAAAATTGATCTTTAGGGAGTGTGTGTGTGTGTGTGTGTGTGTGTGTGAGTTTCTAGAAAGCCTCCGTTTTTCTCCTCCCAGAGACTGTTCACTCGTTGTGATTCCAAACAAACTCGCATGCTGGTGTTTTAAATAAAACGAGGCAAAGAGACCTGCCAAAGATTTAAACTGCAGGGAGCCCAGGGAAGTTAGCCTCCCTTTGCATGTCCTGGAATTGCAGAAAAAAAGAGGGGGGCAGGGAGGGCTGCCCCCCCCCCAACTGGAAGGATGTGTGTCTCGCTTGGATGTCCAATCCTGGGTGGAGAAGGTGGGCTCCACTGCAGAGCTGGTTCTTGCTGGATAGGAGCTCCCTGGTGGGCACAGGGGAGTGACTGACTGACAGGCTGCCTTGGAAAGCCCTGGCTCTGGAAGGGGGCACCCCCTTGGAAGGAAGGGTCCCCAGACGGGGCACGCAAGGTGCCTGGAGATTCCCCGGGAGGGGTGGGGGCCAGGCCCAGAGGGGAGCTCTGCCCTCAGGCCTTGTCGCAACCTCTTGGTTCCAGCATCAGAGACCCTGGAGGGCTCCGGAGCAGCTTGTGGGGAGAGCCGTCCGGGGAGGAAAGGCTGCGCAGAAGTGCCAGCCAGATCCCTGTCAGAGCCCCTCAGCCTCCATTGGTTTTGTCCTTGTGTTTCAGACGTCGCTTTCAATGAAAAGTTCCTCCGAACAGCAGGAAAATAACTAATAAAACTCGGGGAAAACAGTGGTCCCTGTTGGTGTCCCCTCCAATTCCCTTAAAGGGAGTTGCAGCCTCTTTGCTCTGCTCCAAGTCCCAGCTGGTTTGGCCTGCAGCCTTTCTGACACAACCTGTGGGTTTGATGGCAGTTGATTTTGTCTCATCCTTTGGTTGGATGCTGTTCCTTCTCCATAGGCACCCCCTCCTTTTCCTCCCCCTCCTCTCCCATATCTTCCTCCCCCTTTCCCTTTTCCCCTTCCCACTCCTCCTTCTGCTCCCCTTCTCTTCCTCCTCTTCTTCCCTTTCCTTCTCGTCCTCCCCCTCGTCCTCCCTCTCCTCCTCCTCCCCTCCCTCCTCCCTCTCCTCCTCCTCCTCCTCCTCCTCTTCCTCCCTCTCCTCTTCCCCTCCTCCCTCTCCTCCTTCTCCTCTTCCCCTCCTCCCTCTCCTCCTCCTCCCCTTCTCCTCCCACCTCCCAACAAATAACATTGCCAGCAGGATGAGAGAGGAAAAGGTTGGGCCGTGCAGCAGATGTCAGGGTAGCTGGATTCTCTTGCAAGCGTGACTTGTGAAAACACGACAAGGTTGTCAAGGTTGTCATAAAGATCAGCCGCAACGTACTAGGGAACAGTCGGTGGGAAGTGATGCGTGTCCCGCTTGGACCGGCTTTCTTGCCACCCGCCCACCTGCCTGTCTGAATGCATTTGCGTCTTGCCTGGGGAAGGCCTGGGTCCAAGGAAGGGGGCTTTGGCTGGAATCAAGGCACACACGTTGAGAGTCTCAAAGTGTTTTGGGGTGCCCTTTATTGGGGAGGGCGTAGGGCAGGCCTCCCAGCCAGACGGGCGTAGAGGGCCATTGCTTTCAGGGGGGCTCAGAGGGTTTCCTTTCTTTCCTTTAGCTGTGGCACAACTGCTGCAGGCAGAGGAGGCCGTGTTTGCGACGGGCTCTGCCTGTTGTGCTTACACAGCTACTTGGGCCCTGTCACATTCGCCTAATTCATCCTCTCGGGACTGCATGGCTCCATGGCCAAGCGGAGGCTGCTGTTTTCCTTCCAGGCTAGTGCAGGACCAGTTTAGGAAAGTGGCTGGGAGATTCAGTGGCTTCGTCCTGCCCCCCCCCCCAAACCAGGGCTTGCCATCAGGAGAGGCAGCTGCCTGATCACAAGGAGGGCTGGGCTCAGCGAGACCCTGCTGGGTGGGCTATTCACCCTTTTGAAGGGTGAATAGAAGACTCCCAAGGCACGGAAGGCATTCAGAGAGGCCGGTCCTGCTTGGAACAAGGAGTCCAGGGGAGGTAGGCATCACTTCCCTGGAGGGCATCTTGAGAGGCCATGGGAAGCAAGTCTGATGTGGCAAGAGCCGCTTTGCAATCCCCCTTGCCCACCTTCCTGGCAGATTCATGCACTTGTCCTGTTTCCCCCATAAAGGGACGTTGCCGTTTCCATTCAGTTGGGCTCTGAGTCCAATGAGATAGCAGCTGGTCTCCTGCAAGGCCAGAAGTGGAGGGCAAGCCGAAATAAACCTCCTCTGTGAAAGATTTCTGCCCCCCTGCCCCGCCCCCCAGGTCCTGTGTGGGAGCCCCAGGTGAGGTGCACAAGTCCCCTGGAGGCGGGGGAGGCCTGCCGGGCATGTCCTCTCCTTTGCAGCCACTGAAAGCTTCGAGTCTGATGGCCAGGAAATAAGGTCACCTGCCAGGCTGGTCTTTTCAACCCCTGGGACGCTTAGCCTGGGGAAGGGGTGGGGATTGTTGGCGTTCAAGCGCCCGTCCATTGGGCAATTGGGCTGTTTTAGCCAGCTTTGCTCAGCGATCCCCGGAATGGTTTGTGGCCAGATGGTGATGCCCCATAACTCCTATCTCCGGTCAGGGGGATTTCTTGGCCCCCTCCCCTTTTCATTGCCTTCTTAAATCCCCTATCAAGCATCCTCTATATTGGAAAAACAGACCTGCTCTGGGGAGCCTTTCTTCCTGGGCCACCTAGGGGCAATCTGGCCTGTCCCTGTGCTGGCAAAAAGGAAGGCCAAGTCACTGTGCCATGCGCCAGGGCTCCCAGACAAAGCTGCCACAACAGAAGCCCTTTCTCTGCCGGGGGGGGGGGGGGGACTTTGGTCTTTCTCCACAGTGGAAATGTCACATTTTCTATCCCACCTTGAATGGACAGGAGGAAAGAGGTTCCTCCGGCCTCCCCTTTCTTGTTCGGGCTCCTTGCTGAAGGGGGCTACAGCACAAGAAGGGCGAAATCTGCCTGCCACCCTCCTCCTCCTCCTGCAGGGAAAATGCCCATGGCAGGCTGAGAAGGACGTGCTCCCTCCTTTGCTGCCCCCCTGCCCCACGTGCAGCCCTGGGACCCCTCCTGTTCCTCAATGCTTTGCTGGGGGGCCAGGGGTGGGACCACAACTTTCTCTGCTGGGCTGCTTCAACGCCATTTCACCGTTCAGGCTGTTGCTGCTTCGGCCCTGTGCCAAACAGGAAGGGCCAGAGAGCTACGGCCAAGGAGCAGCGTTGCACAGCCAGACTCCTGGCACGAGGCGCAGCACAATGGCAGCCAAGGAGGTAGGGCTGGCCAGGCTGGCACCCGCCTGAAGTGGCCCCCTTGCAGTCCCTCTCGCAGCTGGCTGCCCGACTTGGCTCTGTCCCCACAGAAGACCCTCCTTTATGGTTGGTGCCAATGGCCTACGGGGGAAGCTGTGTCTTAGGGGCTCTCTGGTCAGCTGGGCAGCCTTTGCAAGGTCAGGAGGGGAGGCCAAAGGGCGCCCATGCGGGTGGATGGGGCTGTGTCATTTTCAAGGGCAGCAGCCTTGTTTCACTTACCCCTTTGGGAGAGGCTGTTGTGTTTTTAAAACCATGTCATGCCTAGTTTATTAGGAGTTGTGCTAAATGTTCGTTGGGCATTTCAAAAAGTTGGGAAAAGATATTGTTGATCTGTGAAATTGGCTGGAAGAACTTGGCCTGCTTTGTCAAAATAGGCTAAGAGGTTCCTCTGGAGCACCTGGGCCTTGTATCCCCCACTCGTGGTGGGGATCAGGGTCAGTGCATGCTGGCTGAGGGTCCCTACCCAGGACTTGTGCTTGTGGCCGTGGGAGGAGCATCAATCGGGGGTGCCCGGGGGCTTCGTTCCAGTCTTTAGGGGAGACAAGGAGGAGGAGCTTGTCACTTGGAGGTCCTCCTGGGCTTTTGGCTGCTGCTGGATCTGCAGGTGGAGATTGCACCTTTGTCCAGCTTCAGCTGGGTGCTTTCCTTGAAGATAGACTGCTACAATGGGTTTTCATGGAGCTACCCTTGATGTGGTTAGTAGGTTCAGGTTCTGCAGTCAATTCCCAGCTTGGAACAAGGTTGAGGCCCCAGTGCTGGGCCTGGAATGGCTTATCTTCCATGGATCTCTACTGCCATTTCCTTCTAGAAGGGACCTATCCATTCACTCATCTGGCAGGGAGAAGCTCCGGGACGGTTTTTCTGTGGTGGCTTCATGCTGTTGTTTAAGGAAGACTGTGAAGAGAAGGTTTTACCCTGCTTGGACCAGAAGTGCCCCCTCCCCCCCCCCGTTTTTTTTTTCTTTTGCACGTTTTCTGCTTTTGAATGGAATTACAATCTGTGAGGGTTTTTTCTTCTTCTCTAAATTGTCACAAATGGCAGGAAGCTGCTTGGGAATGCCTGGTTGAAAACTAAGATCAATCTCACCATGTTGTTTCACGTGCAAAGTCATGGAATCCATCATTAAACCAATTCATCCTCCTCCACTTAGAATCAAACAACCTACTCTCCCAAAAATAATTTGGTTTCAGGAAAAAAATGTCCTGCAACCTACAACTCCTACACTGCAAAAACATATGGACGACTCTACTCGACCAGGGTAAAGCAATAGACGCAATTTACATAGACTTCTGCAAAGCCTTTGATTCAGTGGTACATGACAAACTACTGTTAAAACTAAACTCTTAACGGCATTTCTGGATCCCTTCATAAGTGGATTACTGCATTCCTGTCAAACAGGCAACAAATAGTAAAAATAAGGAGCACTATATCAAACCCTGCTCCAGTCAACAGTGGTGTCCCCCAAGACATTGTTTTAGGGACCCACAGTCTTTATACTCTATATAAATAACCTTTGTGATCACCTTATTAGCAACTGCGTCCTCTTCACGGATGATGTAAAACTATTCAACACCACCGACAATGCTACTTGTTCTTCAAAGTGACTTTGATTATGTGTCTGAATGGTCAAACATTTGGCAACTCCAAATCCCGACCAACAAATGCTCCGTCCTACACATTGGTAAAAAAAATCAGTTCACCAAATACAAGCTAGACAGATATGACCTCATTGATGACCCTCACTCTGTCAAGGACCTCGGAGTACGCATATCTAATGATCTAGCGCTCATTGTAACAGCATTGCCAAAAAGGCAATAAGAATTATAAATCTAAATCTTACAAAGCTTCTCTTCTGGAAATATTGAATTGCTAACTAGGGCATTCAAAACCTTTGCTAGACCAATACTCGACTACAGCTCATCTGTCTGGAATCCACACTGAATATCAGACTTTAATACAATTGAGTAACTCCAATAATATTTCACGGGAAGAGTCCTCCACTCTTCTGCTCTCAACAGAATATCCTATATCACCAGGCTTGAAATTTTGGGCTTGGACAATCTTGAACTACACTGCCTACGGTTGGACTTAAGCGTAGTACACAAAATTATCTGCTACAATGTCCTACCAGTCAATGACAACTTCAGCTTCAACCACAACAATACAAGAGCACACAACTGATACAAACTCAATGTAAACCTCTCCAAACTTGATTGCAGAAAGTCTGAAATTAGCAACAGAGTGGTCAATTCCTGGAATGCACTTCCTGACTCTGTTGTTACAACCTCTAACCCCCAAAACTTTAACCTCAAACTATCCACTATTGACCTCACCCCATTCCTAAGAGGTCTGTAAGGGGCGTGCATAAGGGCACCATCGTGCCTACTGTCGCTGTCCTATTATCCCCATTTATTCCTATTTCCTGTATTCTTCCTACCTATTTCCTGTATTCTTACTCATGTTTATATTTATACCTATTATCTTGTAAGCGATTGACAAATAAAATAAATAAATAAATGCAGCGGTGTAAACATGCAGATAAATAAATGGATGAGGAAATGGGCTGTGTCATTTTGAATAAGTGGGAGAGGTTTTGGACGAGGCAGGCTGGGTCTGCTGTCTTCAATCATGGGTTGGTGATGCCAGCAGACAAGACTGGGTGGATCGAACGTAGGGCTGAGGGTTGCCAGCGTTTAAAAATGACTCTCTTTCGCTTCTGTTTATGGTGCATTAAGTCAACGTGATCTTGTCTCCTTGAGCTTGTTTCTTGCTTGTTCAGTTACAGTAAATGCATAAATGGCAGAAGATCCTTTGTGGACTTCACCAAGCTCTATTTGACAAAATAAAAGGTTTAAATACAATGAACACATAAAATATTTATGTTATGCAGCTTTACAAATAGTGATTTTTGATTTATTTATTCTCTTCTCTGTTGAGGTGAGCCTCTTTTAAGAATCCTGGTTAACATTTTCAGATATCTGGCCAAGATTCAGTCTACTTTGGTCTCAGAATAACAGTGTTGGAAGGGACCTTGGAGGTCTTCTAGTCCAGCAGCAGACCCTATCCAATTTCAGACAAACGGCTCTCCAGTCTCCAGTTCTTAAAAACCTCCAGTGATGGAGCATCCACAACTTTTTAGTTCTAAGTTGGATTTCTCTTTGGTAATTCTTTCACACGTTACTTCTTGTCCTGCTCTCAGATGCAGCCCATTAGATATTGGAAGTCTGCTATCATGCCAGCCCTAGTCCTTCTCTTCTTTTGGCTGGACATACCTAGTTCCCTCCATCATTCATCATATCGTTTAGACCAGGGGTGTCCAACTCAGGGCATCATGACGGCATCACATGACGTGTTGGGACTTTCCCCCCCTTCACTGAACCAGGCGTGGCCCTGACACATCTGGCTGGTGGGCTGGGAGTTTGACAGTCCTGGTTTAGACTACAGAACCCTTATTGCCTTTGTTGCTCTTTCCGGCACTCTTTCCAGGGTCTCAACATATTTTTTTGTATTGGGCTGATCAGAATTGGATGCAGTATTCCAAATGTGGCCTCACCAGTGCTATCACTTCGTGTGATCTGGACATTATCCCTCTGTGAATGCAGCCTAGGATTGCATTGGCTTTTAGGGCAGCTGTAGCACACCTGGAGTTTCCTCACCTCGCGGCGGAGGTTAAATCAGCCAGAACAGAAGAGCAAAGCTACCTGAGGAATTCTGGGAGTTGAAGTCCACTGGTCTTAAAGTTGCCAAGGTTGGAGAGCCCTGGTTCAGAAGATGCTTCTTTCCTGAACCAGTCATGCAGTCACACTGAGAATCCAGCCTGGAGGGTTCTGCTGTAAGGGAAAATGCCTTGAGAAAGGAAGATGGCACGTCTTCTAAGTTGGGGGTGGTGGTTGGGCAAAGGTGGAGAATCACTGGGTGGGTGGGTTTGTCCTCCGTAGTTTAGGAGCTGGACTAAAAAGATTGCAGCCAAACCAAGAATTTTATAATTATGCAAAACCTCAAAGCTATGCCAAAGAATGAGAGAAATCTCAAAGCAGTTGAACAAATCTCAACAATGTTCTTGGCTTATCTGATTGTTTGCAAGGGCAGGACAAGGTGGTTGATTGTAGCTTGGCCATGATTTCTGGATTCTCGCACTTTCTGCCTTCCCGGTTTTTGCATTCAACAATTTTCTGGTCACAGCCCTCCCCCCTCAGAGGGAGGGAGAAGGCCTGTCTTCCTGGCAGGGCTTCAGACATGGCTGAGCTTCTCTTGGAGGGGAGGGGAGGGGGATCAAGCAAGAGAGAGGGGCTAGGTGGAGCCATGTCTCTGGAGGTCACGCAAGGTTGTGTTATTGGAGCAAACGCTTTAAAGGGGGAGGGAGATGATTCATCCCTTTGGAATCCAGAATCACCGTTCTCGCTCCCTCCCTCCGTGGAAAGGGGTCTCGCCTTGATATGGTTGTGTGTCTCTGCAGAGAGCAAGAGAGAGAAGTAGAGCCTCTCTGTGAAAGAGCAACCCAGCCTCCATTTCCACAAATGCAGCAATTCTTGGGTGGGTCTCTACTTTTTCCAAAACCCATCAGCATCTGTCATCTGGCCACGTAAATCAGAAAATATAACTTCAGCCACAGAGTGGTCAACACTTGGAATATTCTGCCCAACTCCTTGGTTACAGCCTCAACCCCCTCACAGCTCCAACCTCAAACTGTCTAACGTGGACCTCCTCACCCCATTCCTAAGAGGTCCTTAAAGGGGGCGTCCATAAGTGCACCAGCGTGCCTACAGTCCCTGTCCTACTGTCCCCATTTATCTGTATTTACTTAACCTCATGTCCTTGTTTATGTTCATACCTATACTTGTTATCTTGTACACCAGGGATCTTCAAACTTGACAGCTTTAAGGCTTGTGGACTTCAACGCCCAGAATTCCTCTTCCAGTCATGTTAGCTCAGGAATTCTTGCCAAGTTTGAAGACCCTTGTTGTACATGTTTGACAAACAAATAAAATAAATAAATAAACAAATAAAATAATAAATAAATCCAGAATTCTGGAAGAGAGGAGAGAGTTTTTGCAATATTCTTTTGAGTGTTTGAAGAGGGAAAGCCCCTGCCCACCTCTGCCTCTCTTATTGTGGGGCTCAGCTGCCTTCAAAGGATGCAGCTTCCAGTTTGGCCCCCAGATCATCCTTTCTTGATCCTGCACGCCTTCCAGCATGCGCTGTGCCCCCTGATGGGAGGAGTCCTGACTTTTTTAAATAGATTTTTTTTTACCCAGCCATTATTATTTTTATAAATAACTCAAAGCAGCTAGCATACCTAATGTTCCTCCTAGTCTCCCCAAAGCAACAACCTTGTGGGGTGCACTGGGCAGAGAGAAAATGCAGACCCAAAATTCCAGCCACCTTTTATGCTAATTCAGGTGGGGCTAGAACTCCCTATCTCCTGGTTTCCGGCCTGGGACCTTAAACAATAGACCAGGGGTCCCCAAACTTGGCAACTTTAAGACTTGTGAACTTCAACGCCCAGAGCTGGCTGGAGAATTTTGGGAGTTGAAGTCCACAAGTCTTAAAGTTGCCAAGTTTGGAGACCTCTGCACCAGGCCAAAGTAGTAGGTGTATCTTTCAGACCAAGTGCCTCTCAAGTTCACACATTTATGAATCTGGAAGATTTAGTGGGCTGAATTTGAAGCATTTTTAAAGTTTTCACTAATATTTGAATTTTTAGGCACATTTCTCTGAAGATACATTTTTGTTGATAATCTTGCTTTATGTTCATAATTTTGAAACAATGTTTTAAATATAATGCTTACCATTTTTATCAGTGTGTTTCTTTTTCATCGGCCTTTTTTCAGCTTCTTGCACACTGGCAACCCAAGTTGCAAATGCAGACCACTGGGAATTTTGAACAATGACATTTCTTCTGCGTAAGGTTTCATTTGTTTATTGTTCCAAAAATGCAAAATTAGGTACTTTCTCATTCAGAAGTTTGTGCTGGGCCCCAGTGTCCGGTCTGATTCCAAGAGGAAGGAAGTATAATTACTCTTTGGTTTGGTGACTTTAGCAAATCGAAAGTAACTTGGCTCTGAATGTTGAAAGGGGCAAAAGGATCCTTGGGAAGAATTTAAATGGGTTGGTCAGTTCTTGGGGGGAGATGTCCCCTTTCCCCTCTGCCTGCTGGGCACGGTGCCCATTTTTCTGCCAGGCTTGGAGTAGCTTTGTCTAAAATTCTCCTCCTCCTATTGCTTCTGATTGATGTGTTTATTTCATAGGCTTATTGAGGTTATATTTAGGAAACAAACCAAAACCAGAATTCTAAAAGAAGCGCAATGGTGACTCTACTTATAGGCATTTTTAATATGGAAAATGTTTTCTGATAGCTAAAAGCACTGGAATAGTGGAATAGGGCAAAAAAGATGTGGAACTTTTCATGTGATTTCAGCGTCATTTTCAGTAAAATGCCAAGTTGTATATGAAATGTAATTTGATCGAAACGTTTTATTGAAACATAAATGAAGATTTAAAAATGCAAAACGAATGCAATGCTATTAGGCTTAAGGGGACAGACTGGAGCAGAGCAGGAATGGACGGGTGGATGTGGGGGAGAAACCCAGTGTAGGGTCTTCTCTAGCCTAAAGGGCCTCGTTCCCCATTCCTAATCGGAATGGGGCGGCAGGATGACCAAGAGAGTCTAAGCTGTGAGCTTGAGAGACAGAGCTCAAGCGATGAGCAAGGACCACCCCCTCCTGATCCGTGAGCATGGAGAATGGAGAGAAGGTGAGAACAACGCAGAGTGACCCAGCTACTCAGGAGGAGAGCGCCCCGCCCCTCTTCACAAGGCACACCTGGGGACTAAGACTTAAGGAGACGCTGTCAGGAACAAATGCTGAATTCATGAGTGCTAATGTTTGAACTTTCCTGAATTCCTTGCATTCTTTCTGGGTTTCTGGATTATTTGCCTTGCTCCTTTGATTCCTGGACTCCTTGACTTGCCCTGCTGGATTTCTTGCTTTGCAGCCGTGGTGCTCACAGGGCTGGGCTGGACTATTTGCAGCCAGAGGCTGCTTGAGGAGTGAGTGTGGCTATGTGATCACTTTGCTCTGGGACTTGGCCAGAAACATGGGAGCGTTTGGGGAAATTTGGAGCAATAAAGGGGCTGTTTCAACTTCCAGCTGCCTTGGTTACCTATGTGCCATGCCCGGGTCATCAAAACACCCCTTGCTCACCAGGGCCTTTTGCTTCCAGTCTTCTCTTTGGTTCATTGGGGGCGGGGTGGGGGGGCTAGCACAACGCTTCCCAGAAAGCCTCCCTCGCACCCACCACTTCCTTGGACTTTACATTGGGATGTGTATTATTCATTGGAAATAATTCATATTCTGCTGGGCAAATTGTATGAAGAAGCGGGGTGCCGAGAATAATTGCAGCTCGCTGGTGACAATAACATCATCAGCAACAAATGTTCATTAGAATTCCTTTGTCCAGAAAGTTTATTGTCTTTGTACTTCATTATGTAAAATCATTTGTAATTTTTATCACCATGTTTGGGCGTTCTGGCCATAATGAGAAGGGCAGCATTTTCCAAATGTTTGTGGAAGAAGAATTTGGCGCTTGGTTTCCAAACAGGTAGCAATGAATGGTGGAGTGAGGCTTTTCTTAATGCGTTGCAAAAGGCTCAGGATATCACCGAGACTCCTTCGGAAACAGGGTGCACCCAATCCGCCATTCCCTTGGTGCTTCTCCTGTAGGGGAAGGCCATTTTCAAGGCTGGGAGCAGCTCTCTCTTTCCTTGGACGTCCCAGAAGGGTCATTGCCCCAAAGTGCCAGATCTGTGACCATCACTCAGGGCCCCTCATCCCCAGCCCACTTTGGGCTTCTTCTGGGGTCTGCCCCCAACCCTTAGCAGGGGAGAGGGAGGGAGGCGGGGCTGGGTCCATCTTCTGCTTCACCCAACTTATATACCATAACTCTGAGCGGATCAAGGATAAAAGAGATAAACATTTAAATGCAATCTTAAGTCAGGGGTCTCCAACTTTGGCAACTTTAAGACTTGTGGACTGCAACTCCCGGAATTCCTCAGCCAGCAAAATTGTAGTTGGAGACCCCTAATCTAAGTAATCCAACTCCTCCCCCTCCCCAGCTAGCCTTCCCAGTGCATAGATACTCCCGGTCCCTGTGCAGCCCCCCAACCCAAGACCTGGAGAAGAGCCAGCCTAGACGGCCTTCCCAGAGGCAGAAGGAGTTTTAGGAATGGCAGTGCCCGAGGAGGGGCTGGGGGAGCAGCCGGTGCCCTTGGGGAGGGGCTGTATCTGCATCCTTGCAACTGCCTCCCCCTCCTGCTCCAGAAAAGGCAGGAAGAGGATGCAGAGACCCTCCATTCGGGGCTGGAATTGGGGCACCTTTGTTGGGCTGCTCTTCCCTTGGCCAGTGAGTCAGACGCTTGCTGGGCAGAGGTCACACGTTGTGATCCGTACTTGGCAAGCGGGGTGAGGGGCAGGTCTTTTGGTCTTCCGAAGAGCAAAAAGAGCTTCAGTAAGTAAAATAACCTCCAGTGAGAAAGAGTCAGGGTGGGGCACAGGTTGGAAGCCCCCCTCATTTGAGGCTGGGGAGACACTGGGGAGGGGGGCCCCTTTCCTGCAGAACCGCTGGGGCACTGTGATTTTAAGTGCCGTTTGTTCCAACACTGAGGATTAATAATTAACATGCCCGCTGGCCGTCTCCTGGTGCCGGGGGGGGGCTTCGGCAGCTCCATCTTCCTAATGGCTGCCCCCTTTGATCTCCCCATTAAAGGTTTCAAGGCAAGGGAGCCTGCGAGGCTCCTGGCCCGTGAAAACCACTCACGGATGGAGAGAAGCCAGGTTAATTCCATAGGTGTGCTCCTATGGAAATACAGTTTTCCTCACTGCTTTGCCGTTACTATTTTGTGACCCGAAATACCGTCCTCTGCTTTTTGTGACGTGGCGGTTCATCTTCTAAAATAGGGCAGGAAAAGAGGAACAAGCATTTCCCCTCCTGAAGGCTAGCTGGGTTTTGGCTCCCTCTGGGTGTCTCTGGAGAGGCCGCTTGGACTGCCTGAAAGAGGATTTGGGGGGGGGCATTTGGGGGACCCCAGCTAGAGGGGGAAGGAGGTGGAGCATAAGAGGCCTGTCGGGACCCCCCTCCCTTAAACCAAAGGAGATATACCTCCCCCAGGCCTTCCCTCTCTTGTCCTTGTGGAATCTCTGACTGTCCCCCTCCTCCAGGAGTCCATTTTGCCACTTGGGCCTCCTGCTGGCCCTCAGCAGAACCCCTGGCCCCCCACTTCTTTTTTCAGGAGAAAGGAGGGGGCAGCACTGTCCATGAAGGAGAACAGCTGGAGCCTGGCTGTTCCTGAAATGGCCGCCCCTCCCTCTCTGGCTGTACCCCTACCAACCCAAAGAGGTTGCTGCTTGTGGCTGTGGGTTAATCCGTGGAACAAATACCCAGTGGGATGGCTGGACTACAGAGGTTGGGGATGCTCCATCACTGGAAGTTTCTAAGAAGAGACTGGACAGCCGCTTGTCTGGAATGGTATAGCAATAGTCCTTAGACTTATATATCACTTTGCAGTGCTTTTACACCCCCACTTTAAGCAGTTTACAGAGCCAGCCTCTTTCCCCCAACAATCTGGGTGCTCCTTTTACCCACCTCAGAAGGACGGAAGACTGAGTCAACCTTAAGCCGGGTGGGATTCGGACTGCCAAATTGCAGGCAACCGGCAGTCAGCAGAAGGAGCCTGCACTAACCACTGTGCCACCGCAACTCTTGCTTGAGCAATGGGGCTGGACTAGAAGATCTCCAAGCTCCCTTCTGACTCTGGTATTCTGTTATTGTTAATGCTTTGCCAGGCAGGATTGGGAAGTGAGGGGAAGGACGAAATGCTCTCGGCCACCTGCACCCCCTTTTTCTGGGTTGGGTGGCAACTCAGCAGGAGAGAGGGACCCCCACAACAGTGTGGAAAATGGGGGTGCCTTTCTGACCAACACATGGAGCTGAATTCCTGCTGGACCTGGAGGCTTGGCTGGGAGTGGGGGCTGTCCAGAAAAATTGGCCCCAAGATGCCCCCCTCCCTGAGGGCCTTGAAGCTTTTCTCTCCCATTATAGCAGCTGCTGCAGCTTCTGAAGGTGGAAGGGCCTGCCCCTCACAAGCAGACCTGGAGCCCCTCTCCGTCCCTATGGGCTGTCTGCCAATCATCCTGGAAGGCAGGAGGGAAGTTGCTCTCCATCTCCCTCTAGGGGGCCCTGGGTGGTAGAAGAAGAGGGGCTTGCTCTGGCCCAACAGGGCTTCTGGGCTTCGTAATTCTGCACAGGGAAGCCTGAAAACTTATAGATAGATAGATAGATTATAGATTATAGATTATAGATTATAGATTATAGATATAGAGAGGGAGGGAGGGAGGGAGGGAGGGAGGGAGGGAGGGAGAGAGAGTTATTTGTCAAACATGTACAAGATAACAAGCATAGGTATGAACATAAACAGGAGCAAAGGAAGTAAATACAGATAAATGGGGACAGTAGGACAGGGACGGTAGGCACGCTGGTGCGCTTATGGACGCCCCCTTTGAGGACCTGGTAGGAATGGACTGAGGAGGTCCATGGTATACAGTTTGAGGTTGGAGCTGTGAGGGGTTGAGGCTGTAACCACGGAGTCGGGTAGGGCATACCTGGCGTTGACTCCTCTGTGGCTGAAGTTGTATTTTCTGCCATCGAGTTTGGAGCAGTTTACCTTCAATTTGTATCGGTTGTTTGCTCGTGTATTATTGTCGTTGAAGCTGAAGAAGTCCTTGACAGGCAAGACATTGTAGCAGACAATTTTGTGTCCTATGCTTAGATCAGACCTCAGGCAGGGCTGTTCCAGATTGTCCAGGCCCAATATATACATATATGCATGTAGCCCTCTTCCTACTGCCCTGCTGGGCCTCCCCTCCAGCTCACCTGTGACCTCGGCTGCCCTTCTGCTCCCTCACTGCTGCAAAAGCCCCTGCACGGCCTCCTTGGAGGCTCCCTTTGGTCTGAAGTCCAGCTGCCAGTCTGCCCTTCCCCATCCTTGTCCTGGAAACTGTTCGCTCACAGCTGACCTTTGTCAGAACCAAGGGCTTATTACAGAAACACGTCTATTTTGGCAGATTCCTTTCTTTGCCAAAAGAAACTTCTCCCTCTCCGGGTTTTGTAACCGCCTCATGAATGAGGGCAGCGGGTTTGTTCAGCCTGCGTTTGTGTGACCGGCTCATGCTTCGGCCAAGCTCTGCCCACACCAGGGCGGACTTCGCTTGCTGCCTCTCGCCATTATTTCTATGCCATCCGTTCAGGCTTTAAGTCCTTCCCCCATACGCTGACCCTGGAGTTGCTTGCAGGATGGAGGGAGCTGATTAATTGAACAAATACAAATTGAGGGGCTCAAATCAAACGGCATTTTAAACTTGTCCGAAGTTTGCTGAGCCAGAGAGCTTCTGAAGGCCTCTGGGGAATCTCCAGCTGCGGGCAGGTGGAGAAGCGTGGCTGGTCTTGGGCATTCGGACATCCTGTGGAAGGCACCTCTGCCTGTGGCTCCTGCCAATGCCAGCAGCTGACTGAGCCGCAGACGCTCTTGCCGTTCAGTTCCCGGATGGGCGAACCAGCAAATCTGGCTTGTCTGAAGAAATAAGTCACACTTGGGAAGCAAGCTGAACAAACCCCAGAACAGTTTAATTATCTTTTTCTTTTTTGGCCTAGGAGCTGATTGAGGGAGCATGTTTTTAATGATTCTTTTTTGGTATGTTTTATTTGCAGTTTTCCTTTAACAACCCACATTTTTTGTGAACAGTGTAATGACTGGGTCAACATATTTTTCACTCAGTGCTCACAGTAATCATACAATTACATATACATAATTTTTATCTTCCAACTTCTAACCTTAATGTGCTCATTATCATTATAATATATTCTTTTATGTATCAATCTATATTATACTATTTTTCAATTTCTACTTAATTCTTTATTTTTCCTGTTTGTTAGGGTTTTTCTATATTCACCTCTTTATATTTAAACAATACTATTCTCTCTTTATGATTTTTTATCACTTTCTCCAAAAGTATATGTAAACATCAATAACATTTCTTTATATAATATACCTATTAACACTAATATTTTAATATTAATATATAGTCTAGACTAGAATAGAATAGAGGAAGGGAGGGAAAGAATAGAATAGGAAAGGAATAAGAATAGAATAGAACAGAACAGAATAGAACAGAACAGAAATGCAGCATAAAGTGGAGTGGAGTGGAATAGAATAGAATAGAATAGAATAGAATAGAATAGAATAGAATAGAATAGAATAGAATAGAATAGAATAGAATAGAATAGAATTCTTTATTGGCCAAGTGTGATTGGACACACAAGGTGCAAATGCTCTCAGAGTTCAATAAAAGAGAAAAAATACATTTGTTAAGAATCATAGGTATAACAATCATAGTCAAAAGGTACAAATAAGCAATCAAATCATACTAGGAAACATAATAAGCAATCAGATCAAATCAAATTATACTAGTAAATACTGAATAAAAAATCATAAGGATACAAGCAACAAAGTTACAGTCATACAGTCACAAGTGGGAGGAGATGGGCGATAAGGAGTGATGAGAAGACTTTGTAAATAGTTGGAGAGTGTTGAGGGAATTATTTGTTTAGCAGAGGGATGGCGTTTGGGAAAAAACTCCCCTTGTGTCTAGTTGTTCTGGTGTGCAGGGCTCTATAGCGTCGTTTTGAGGGAAGGAGTTAAAACAGTTTATGTCCAGGATGTAAGGAGTCTGTAGATATTTTCACAGCCCTCTTTTTGACTTGTGCGGTATACAGGTCCTCCATAGAAAGCAGGCTGGTAGCCATTGTTTTTTTCTGCAGTCCTAATTATCCTCTGAAGTCTGGGTCTGTCCTGTTGGGTTGCAGAACCGAACCAGACAGTTATAGAGGTGCAGATGACAGACACAACCATTCCTCTGTAGAACTGTGTATCACTCAGTGTTCCACCACATTTTCAATATCTCAATTTTCTATAAACACCAGTAAAGCCAGTTGTCAATAAGATGCAATCAGTCCCCAAATCCCCAACCTTTTGGGCACTAGGGACTGTCCGTGGAGAGGAGGTTTTCTGTAGGCTGCAGAGGATGTGGTTTTTGCATGCTGCCTGCATCCCGTGATGGATGGGGCTTCACTTGTTTGCATGGACCAGTTTCTGGCATGCTGTTGGGGACCCCTGGTCCAGCCCAGCTGGAGGACCTGGTGGAGAAGCTGGGCCATGACTTAGTCAGGGATTCAGACCGTCTTGCTTTCTGTGGGTCTGAAGAACCACTCAGGCAGATGTGAACAATTGGGCGATGTTACCTCCAAGCCATCCCCATCATTGGTTTTGTTCCTTGAATTTTCCTGCCTTCACCCTCAGCTGCCCTTAATGTCCCTGCGAAGGCCAGGGAGCAGCATTGAGATGAGATCTGCTCCTGGGTCAACGTTTAACAGATTAACAGAGTTGGAAGAGACCTTGTAGGTCATCTAGTCCAATCCCTGCCCAAGCAGGAGACCCTACACCATTTCTGACACATGACAGTTCAGCCTCTTCTTGGAAGCTTCCAGGGATGAAGCTCCCACAACTTCTGAAAGGCAACTTCTCTTCCATCAGTTGATGGCTCTCACTGTCAGCAAGTTTCTCCTTATTTCCAGGTTGAATCTCTCTCCTTGATCAGTTTCCATCCATTATTCCTTATCCTTCAGGTGCTTTGGGAAACAGCTTGACCCCTTCCTCCTCCTCTCTGGGGCAGCCCTTCAAGTATTGCAACACAGCTATCCTGTCTCCCCGGTCCTTCTCTTCTCTTCCCTAGACTAGCCAGGCCCAGTTCCCACAACCGTTCATTGTCTGTTTGAGCCTCCAGTCCCCTCATCATCCTGGTTGCTCTTCTCTGCACCCTTTCTAGAATCTCAACATCTTTTTTATAGCGTGATTATCTTTTATAGTGTGTTTCTGGCCTTTTAAAAGGGTTGTAGGCCAACTTTACTTGAGGCCTGTCCTACCAACTGAGCATCCAAATTTGTTTGGTCTGCTGACATTCTGTCCTATGCCTTGTCATTTTGAAATTGTGTCCTCTGATAAATAGCTTGGTTTTTTTCCGGAAAGCATCCTAGCATTAAACCCACTTGGGATTTTCTAGCATTTCCACTCGATGAAGGTACCTGATTTCTCTCTTAAGAGTTATATTTCTCCAATGGGTGATCGAGGGAATTTTGCATTTCCTGCTCAGTGGTGGTAGAAAGTACACCAAAGGGTGGCAATTGAAGTGGGATGTTGTGTCCTTGGACAATTTATTTAGTCCCCAGGCAAGGCCTGCTTAGCAGCCTCTGAAGGCAGAGGCAGGGCCTGTGCTCTCCCTGCAGAATTCTTGGGCTCTCCGTTGCACCATTCTAATAATGCAGATAATGTCGCTTTTTCTCCACATCCATCCAAGCCTGCTGTCAAAGTGAAGGAGGATTGTCCTACTGAACAAGAAACGTCTGTTCACAAATGCCCTGAACTCTCCAGCTGAATCTTTCCTACCACAGAAGCATGTCAGGCCATACAAAGCAGGCTGTGTGTCCCGGAAGGCTTCCTTCTGAGAGGGACCGAGAGAGGGCTGGGTCGGTGGGCTCCCGGGGCATCTGAGCGGATGGGGTGTGTCCCAGGATCTCATCACGGCTGTAATAATTCCTTCCCATTTCAGGAATCTTTTCCAGGCTGCTGGGAAAGTGACCCTCAGGGTCCTTTCTACCCAGCAGCTAATTTGGGGGTTGAGTCCATCCTTTGTCTGTAGCTTCAGTTTTTCCTTTTATTTTATTTTTAATGGAGTTGTGTCTCGTGTTAATGCAGCTAGGACATGCTCCAGGTCTTCTGCTTGGAGAAACGGTTGCTCAAATTCCTGGCTGGAAGATTGATGGTTGTGAAAAGCAGGTGGCCTTTTGGTCGAGCTCTGCCCAGGACAGCAGGAATGGCCAAGCCTCTATGTGCATCGTGGGTTCCTCCTCGGACTATTTTAGGGGAAATGGGCAGACGGACAGGATGGTTTTGCTTGGGTGGATGGTCAACTCAAGTCCCCTCTGGGCTGGAGGGGAGTTGGGACTGACTCCAGCATTTTGAGCAAGTCTGGGATTAGATCTGCTCTCCAGGGCTCTTTTGAGATTATGACTTCTGAAGAAGGAAGAGGATCATGAGATTTGAGTGGCTGGATTAGGACAATTTCCTCGAAGCTGCTGCCTGATTTAAAGTTGTGCATTGTGAGTCCTTGGTTGAAGAGGGATCCAGCTGGCTTCTGCCCTCTTGGTGTCAGGAAAGTGGGGGTGACTCAGCTTCAGAGAATCCTAGGAGACAGGGCATCCTTAGATTCCTACTAGCTGTGATTCAGACCCTCGTGGGGTTGGCCATCCTGCCAGAGAGCCGGATTGGGGAGGCTGCTCTGCCTGGCCGTTCCTGGCTCTCGTCGTGGGGGGTGGCAGCACTTGAGTTACTCCAGCATGGTGCCCTCCCCCTGTTGCTTGGCATGCACACGGAGCCTTTAGCAAGTCAGCTGCTGCTCTCTTGCCCCTTGCTGGCTTTCAGCTGCTCTTTTCCCCCAAGGCTGGGCTGGGAGCACTGCAGGAAGCTGCTGAAGTTTCAGTGGGGCTGTAGACTCAAGAGGAGATGCCTCCGAGGCTGAGCTGCTTCCAAACCTCCTGGTTTATACAGCACAGTATCAACACTAGAGATCTTCAAGTTTCCAGGTTCTATCATATCACAAGACCTAAAGATGGACACCTAACATCAAAAACATCATCAAAAAAGCACAACAAAGAATGTTCTTTCTGCGCCAATTCAGAAAGCTCAAACTGCCCAGGGAGCTGCTGATCTGGTTCTACAGAGGAAGGATTGAGTCTGTCATCTGCACCTCCATCACTGTCTGGTTTGGCTCTGCAACCCAACAGGACAGACACAGGCTCCAGAGAGGAATTAGGACTGCAGAAAAAGTAATTGCTACCAACCTGCCTTCCATGGAAGACCTGTATACTATATACCATTTCCCCTGCTGTAGCCTTATAATCATTGCAGGTTAAATGGCTACTGGGGGGGGGGCTCTGGAGACCACCCAATGAGAGCTACATCCAGTCCTGGTCTAAGACTGCATATCCTGCTTAAAGTCCTTGGCCTCCCTTCCTCTTTGTAGTGCAGGGGTCTCCAACCTTGGCCACTTTAAAACTTGTGGACTTCAACTCCCAGAGTTGAATTCTGGGAGTTTGTTAGGGATAACATTGTTTACCCTAACTGGTTTAGGTAAAATAATAAATATGTAATCATGGTTTATAAGTTAAAGTGTCTGCAACTTTAAATATAGGAATGTAATTAAGGGAGTGGTTGTGAAAGCACTTTAAAAGAAGCAAGAGGACAGCTTGCTCTCTCTCTGGCTTTGATGATCCCTAATTACTGCATGGACTCAAGACTGCTTTACTCGAACGGGAGAGATAAAAAAGGACTGATTAGTAAGTGAACTGAGATAGGATATTCTACACGGACTTTGCTAACTGAATATCCTTGAATGGACTGACTAAATGATACATGACTAATGGACTGTTATTTTGACTATGCTATGAACTCATAATGGAATAAACTATATTTTTGATAGCACAAGCGTATCTGTTATTTTTACTGTATGTTAATAAACATACAACTTATCTCACTCATTTATCTGTGTGCCTATCTGACTAACGCTGCACATTCTGTTTAGCTTGTCTCCTTAACCCTGGTTGGGGAACCCAGGCTTAACAGAGTTGAAGTCCACAAGTCTTAAAGTGGCCAAGGTTGGAGATCCCTGTTGTAGTGGGAAGAGAAATACTGGCCTCAGATGCACAACCTGTTATTCAGATTTGGGACCTGATGAGCTTGTGCCACTGTCCATGTGGGATCTGACCAGGCAGAACCAAGTTGCAGTTGGAACCATCTTCTCCAACCATCTGCAAGGGGCAGGAATGCCAGAGGAGAGCCTCTTAAAGGCCCCCAGAGACTGAGAAGGCACAGCCGCTTTGGACATTGCTCAGATGGATCAGCTTGTCAAGGAAAGAGATGAAATTTCTGTCACGTGATCCGTTGTCTTCCTGATGCTTACAAATGCTTATCATAATTCATTTCTGAGATTTGGACACTTCCAGTCATGCAGCCTAAAATTTGCCTGTTTTACACCCTCATTTTAATATTGACTCACCTTGATTAATCTTCGGGTTCCTGTCAGTCTTGTAGCTCCAAATTCTGTTTTACCCATATTGTTACCTGTTACGCCCCCCCCGCCCCCCCTCCCCCAATCATCCAGTATCACTGCATTTTATTTTCATTTCCTTTCTTACGAAGGTTGCACTTGCCATTCTTGGGATTCCTTCTGTTACTTTCAGCCATTTCTGTTCTCCGAGATCATTTGAATTTTTCTTCTTAAGTTGAGGCTGTCTCATCTAATCTTATATCATCTGTAAATTTGACACAAATTCCTTCCACTTGCTCATCTAAAATATTATCAAAAATGTTGGAAGAGTAGAAATCCCACGTAGTGGAGCCTTGTACCTCTCCTGGTGCCCCTTCCAATTTGACGAGAAAGCCCTTTGCGCCCAATTTTTGAGACAACTGGATCTCCTTTAATTCTCATCCGGCCCACAGCTGACTGACCTTATGACAAATGTTTATTGAAGTCAAGATTACTTATTTATTTAGATCTGGGATTCCCAATCTGTGGGTCACAGTGTTTGCAACTGGGCCGCAGAAACAGCGGACGAGCACCTGCATGCACGTCCATGGCCATTTGCTCAAGCAGTGGGTGAATGCATGCACATCTGCTCCATTTGCGTGAGTGGCAGGCACACCTGCACAGCGTTTGTGCCGATGGAACTGCGCACACACACACTTGCTGGCCGTTCACGTGGGATTATCCCACCCCCACCCCTGCTGGTCCACAAAGCTAGAAAGTTTGGGGGACTCTGATTTAGATGCTTTTATGCCACATCTGTTAAAAAATGCATCTGGCTTACAAAAATGTATAAAGTTAACCTATTTTTTTTCTTAAATAAATTTATCTATTCAAAGTTTTCAAAAATTTTAAAAAGAGAAACAAGTTCTCACATTTTACAGCGATATCATACCAGTGTATATGTCCTTTAATGACAGTTGAGTTCATTTACCATAGGTATATCTGTAGCTATTTTACTAATTCCTTACTTATTATATTATTATTAAGGTACAGTATTTATTTATCTACATTACTTTACATATATACACATAAGTCATATATCCTGTTCTTTGAAAATTCTTTGGTCATTTTCACAAAACATCTTTACTCCTTTTTTTTTAACCATTTATACCATATATTCCATATCGTAAAATCTTTTTCCCTGTTTTTTAATAACATAGTTAGTCTGATTATTTCTGCGCATTGATGCGTCTTATTAATTACTGCTAGATCTGTGGGTATTGTGGTCAATTTCCAGTTTTGTGCAAGAGAAATTCTTGCAGCTGTTATAATATGTAATATTAGGTGTTGGTGTTTCTTATCCCATGTTGGTTCTAACATACCTAGCAAAAAGATCTCTGGTTTAAACTTGATCTTTTGTTTTGTTCACTCTTCTAGCCATGCTTGAATTTTGAGCCAGTACTTTCACGCCTGGGGATATGTCCACCACATGTGAAAATATGTTCCCTGGTTGTGGTTGCAGTTCCAACATGTAGCTGACAAGTTGAAAAACATGATAGCTAATCTCGCAGGTGGAAGTGCCACCAATAGAACATTTTATAAATGTTTTTCTTATAGGAGACCAATAACATTAGTTTGTAATTAAATTGCCATATTCGTTCCTATTGGTCTAGATCAGGGTAGGGAAACTTGGCTCTTTTATGGACTTCAACTCCCAGAATTCCTGAGTGAGCCATAAAACGTTCCCCATCCCTGGCCTACTGGTTTTTCAGTTGTGAGGGAAATCAATTTTTGACTTGAATGGGACTGTATAACATAATGTATAATATTATATAATAATATATAGCCTTTTATGGCTCACTCAGGAATTCTGGGAGTTGAAGTCCATAAGTGATAAAAGAGCCAAGTTTTGCTACCCCTGGTCTAGATCAATACTGTGGCCAACATTTTTGGCCCATGTTATCATATTCTCCTTGACCATCTCCTCTTCTATTTTAAATTCCAATAAGTAATTATAGATAACCTATTTTAATAAACCAACAAATAATAAAATCTCACAATAATCACAATGCTAGGAGTACCTCTGTCTTCCATATTGGTTCCATTATATCACGTATGCAGCATTCCCAAACCTTCTCACAGGTCTATATTTGAAGTAGGGTGAAGTCCATGGAACTTCAATTGAATATAGGACCCTGTTTCCTTCCAGCCCTTAAGGGGGAACTTAGGGCTGTTCAATTTGAAATGCGGCTTTGGATACTAAGGAGAGGCGGTTTTAAAAACAGATACTGTGATAGAAACATGCAAGAAATGTGTGTAGGTATATCTTTGTCTTGATGTGTAGGAGTTGCCATCTGTTACATCTTGAGAAAAATATACCTTATTCACAATTATGTAGATTAAAAAAAAACCCACAGGGTTCAGGGAACTTTGCTAGAGAAGCAGTTTTGGGAGCAATAGCTGTCTCCCAGAGAGCATTCTAGAAAGGTAGTTAGTGAGACTTGCAGATTCATTTACCCTGCAAATGAGAAAAACAACTAATCCAAGACTGGTTTACCATTTGTTCTTTCATTAGAAAGCTATTTTTAAAACCCTCTCAAATGCCCCTCTACTTGTGACCTGTCATGGCCCCATCATAGCCTGAATCAGCAGAGGAGGATGAGCTGGAGCTGAGACCGATGGAGGTCAAGGGGGCGGCCTTGTTGGCTTTGGAGAAACATGGGGAGGAGCATGATGAGGCAGCCCCGGGTCCTTCAGGCTTGGGACGGCTTGCAGGGAAGAATGGGGCAAGACAACCAAGATTGGGGGGAAGAGAGGGCAGATAGTGGAGATGAGGAGTGACAGAGCTCAGGGAACAAGCAAGGACCGCCCCCTCCTGATCCCAGAGCACAGAGAGTGGAGAGGAGACGGGAGCAGCACCAGGCCAACCCAACAACTTGGGAGGAGAGCGCCTTGCCCCTCTACACAAGGCACACCTGGGGATAGACTTAAGGCAATGCTGTGGAGAGGGGCATTTATCAGGAACAAATGTTGAATTTGTGGAGTTTTGTGTGCCATTGCCAATGTCTGGAGTTCGTTGGACTTCTTGCCTTGTACCTTTGCTTTGTGGACTCATTGTCTTGTTCTCTTGTCCCGCTGGACTTCTTGCCTTGAAGCCATTGTGCTAACAGCATTTTGCTGGACTACTCGCAGCCAGAGGTGTGTGTGTGTATATGTGTGTGTGTGTCTGGGTGTGTGTGTGTGAGCGCTTTGCTCCGGGACTTGCCATAAACATGGGAGCGTTTGGGGGAAAGTTGGAGCAATCAAGGGGAGTTTGAACTATCAGCTGACTGTGTTGCCTCTCCTGCTCTCATTCCTTCTCAGATGGAGAAGTCCATGCTGGGTGGTGCTTACACATCAGACAGGGAATATCTCCAGAAAGTGATGCGGAGTGATAAATATTTATAAATGGGTGCAGTAAAATACCAGTTGTCTTCCTGGAGGAAAAGTGAAAGATAAATCTAAGGCTTAGAAAAAAGAAAAGGCAAGAGATGGGACAGAACACACACACACAGAAAGAAACAGATGGAATGATTTAAAATCATAACACTTGTCAGCGGAGAGACTTTGCTTTTTTAATTTGGAAGGAATGAAGTTGGATTTTGGTTATTGTTATGTGGAGATCAAGACTCTGCAGAACATGGAGCTGGTGGGAACCCCTGGGGTTGCCCCCTGAAGGAAGAAGAAGAGGGGCAGCAAAGCTTGAAGGAGCCACAGCTGCATCTCTTAGAACAGAGGTGTCAAACTCTATTTCACTGAGGGCTGCATCACGGTGGTGTTCGACCTTGGGGGCCCAGGGGACATGGCCAACTCGATGTCACTCACTGCCGTTTTCACTGGCAGAGGGCTCCAGGAGGCCATCATGGCTGAAAACAGCCTGGGCAGGCCCGTACGACCCTCCCAAGCTCCATTTTCACAGACAGAGGCACCGTGGGCAGGTCCTTCACTGTGTCCAGGACAGGCCTGCGGCCCACATCTAAGCACCTCATGGGCCTGATCCAACCTTGAGTTTGACACCCTGTCTTAGAACAAGGGCTACATTAGTGCATCATTTTTGGAAGAGATGGGTGGTTCCCTAAGGCTGCTCAGGGGCAACCTTGTGGTTGTGTGTGGTTTCCTTGCAGTTGTTTCGTGTTTTGACTCTGTTGTTGGAGGAGACTTAGGGATTGGTGGAGACGAACCAGTAGTTTGCAACCTGACAAGACAGTGGGATGCTTTTCTGGTGGCCCAGACATTGATAGGCAAGGTTAGAGGATGTGTCTTCATGAATTATGCAGTGGCCCAACGAGCCTGTCTTTTCTGTCTTTCGAACACGCCTCCATCTGTAGAAAACTCCTCTGGAAGATTGCTTAGCCTTAGACTGTGCAAAGGACTGTTATTCATTTATTAAATGCTAATAATTTAATTATATGATGTCCTGGGAGAGTCTTGTAGTGTTTCTTGTTGTAAGTGCCTGTATTTGGCCCAGAGCACCAAAGCACCAGGTGGGTGAGGGCACCTTCAGCTCATCTTCCCTAGCTTCTTCAATTCAGATCGCCTTTCTAGCTGTGTCCCCCCCCCCCAGCCCCAGCCTTCAAAGGGCTCTCCTTCCTGACTCACACAAGGTCCCTGGTGATAAGCAGGGCCAGTCCAGGTGCCCAGTGCCATCCATGACCAACAGAACCACTTTCCTGCTGATGCCACAGCCTGGCAGGGGAGGGGGGAAGGCAACCGGATTGTCCCTCAGTCTTGCCTTGCCGTAGGGCTGCCAAGCACTCTTGACTTGACAAGGTTGCAGGGTTAACCCAAGAGAATCTCTGACTATGTGGGAAATACAAACCAGAAACAATGGATGTGTTGTGTGAGGTGTGTGTGTGTGTTCTGGGTATCCTCCTCCTCCTCCTCCTCCTTTCCAATTTCGTTTTCTTGAAGTATTCCCCCTGTCATATCCTTTGCCTGTTCCTTGGAGGGCACCGTCACTTTCTGCTCAGTCAGCCCAGGGTATTTTAAGTCAGCTTTCTGTAAATCTGTGTTTCAAAGCCTTCCGGTCTCCTGAGTGTCACTGGGGCCTTTGTCCTTCCTTCTTCTGCTCCTTGCAAAGATCTGGCAAGACAGGAGAGCAAAGGATCCACCAGCAAAATCCCAATGAAACATGACAGCAAAGGACTTTCCTTATATTTTGAAAATTTTTGTCATGGTTTCAGAATATATGTTATTGTGAATACGTTTCCTTGTTGCATTTGTCATAATATTAGAAATGATTTTGTCAGTTTTCCTCCTTGCTGTTTGCTTCAGTATAAATTCATAAACGCGATAACATCTCTTATCCTCCAACTCAACAGTTTTCAATATAGAA
This sequence comes from Hydrophis major, assembly GCA_033807585.1. Classification (NCBI taxonomy): domain Eukaryota; kingdom Metazoa; phylum Chordata; class Lepidosauria; order Squamata; family Elapidae; genus Hydrophis; species Hydrophis major. The sequence continues at coordinate 10,535,117 of CM066341.1, forward strand.
CAGCCTTGCAAAGCTTCCTGAATCAAGTGCTTTTCCAAAACTTGTATAAATGTCCAGCTCCCTCAATTCAATCCCCTCAGATTTGGGGTATGAAAAAGAGCAGCTCTAACATCTGGATCCAAATTAGAATCAAAACACCTTCACATTTCTGACCTGTCTTTCTGGGTTCTATTTTAAGATTTATTGGAAGTTACTCAATGCACTTTTTGCTTTAGCTTTAGAGAATAGAATAGGAATAGAACAGAATAAAATAGAATATTGGACAATGTTTTTTCAATGCCAGTTTTTGTCCATTAGTTATAATAATTCTGCAGAGATGCCATGAGTTCCCAGAATTCTTTGATGGTTCTGTATTTTAAAATTTTGCTTATTGGTGTTTTTCATTTGACTGTGTTTTTGTACTAGCTCTAAAACTTTGTCTTGCATTGATTTCAGTTTGAGTTTTTTTTCTGCTGGTAACTTGTATTAGTAATTCATTAACTATTTTATGGCTTTCATTCATACCATTCTTGTTAAAATTTTACTCCACTGGTTGGGTTTTCCTTCTATGGTCACTTTTAGATCCTGTAGTTCTAATTGGTTCTGGGGTTTCTGTTTGGTGTCTGAATCGAATCTTAGGTTGGCTATCTCAGGATCATGGCTAGAACCTAGGTCTGACCTAGAAGAACCTGGAAACCAAGCTCACAAGTTTGTCATTATCCCCAATATACTGTTTCTAAGATTTATATCAGTAAAAATATATTTGATTTCTGACAATGCATTGTAACATATAATACCAGGCATCATCTTCTAGACAGAGCATTATAACATCCTGATGTGATCATATTCATGGACGGTTTTTCTTATTGATTACTGTCAGATCCGTGTATCTGCCATTCTTCAATGGAAGAAGAAGTGTGTGTGGGGGGGGGAGTTGGTACAACTAATCCTTTTTGATGTAACCTGAATATATTAAATCTTATATCGAATCTGTATAACTTGCACATGATATAAAACTGGAGGACTGGAGCCAGGTAGGCTAGAAACTTGTCACCTCTTGGAGACATAGCAAGAGGAGAAGGGACCATAAAAATTACAGCTCTGGAAGATAATCCCTTCTAAGATACGTTCCCAGAAAAGGGGAGGGGGGAATTAACATGTTGGTTCTTTGTTTGACAAAATCCACATCTAAATTAAGGGAGGGGTTCTAACTCCCTTTATCTGTTACTGTATGCCTGGAAGCATCTTTAATTCTGCTTTGACTAGTACTGGAATCATTTCCTTTCAATAAAGAATTCCTTTTGAAGTGTGTAACTTTCAGAAGTTCATTCTTTTTCAGTTGAAGGGGAAAAAGTTCATTGCTTACAATTACTTTCTTAGAGTTTGCTCCCTTATAATTTTTTTGCTTCCTACTAACCTGTTTTTCCACAAGTTCAAGTCTCAGCCTTTTCCCCCCAGATCAACCAAATGTTGATTTATTGGTTGCATCAGAAATTGACTGACCTCCTTGTCGCCTGAGTCTGACATTCTGAGAGAGAGCAACTGGCCCAAAGTCACCCAGCTTTCGTGCCAGGGCGGGACTAGAATTCACAGTCTCCTGGTTTCTAGCTTGGTGCTCTAGCCATTAGACTACATCGGCTCTCATTGTTCTGACCAAGGTTTCCTGAGACAGTAACAATCACATGCTGTTCCCAAAAACCTTTTTTAAAATTTCTACGGATGTGAATTATATGCATTCACAGCCCATAATGAGTCCCAAACAGTTTGGGAATCGTCCAACAGAAGTCTGCCACAGTCTTTCGGGATAAAGCTGATAGGCACCCACCTTTATCTCCCTTGAAATGTTGCCAATGACTAAATTGCCAATTAGCTTACAAGGCCAAACGGAGCACAAGGTCAACACGGAGCTTCAGAGTTTAAACCGACCAGAAGGAACAAAGTTGCTTCCTGCAAAGGCTCATGTCCCTTTGCTCCTCCTTTATGTTTTATGGGAGGGGCCAATCACCTCCAGGCCTTACCACCGAGTTGCCTCTTTTGTCTTAACTGTTCTTGCCTTCTGCCAGTTCTGCGCAAGTGCTCACTGGAAACAGGCTCCCCCTGTTCCTCTGCCTCGTTGCTGTCAGATTCTGGAGGCTCTGGAGTCAGCACATAACTCTCAGATGGCCCTGATCCTATCTTTGTTTTGGATGCATATCCCTCATCCGAGCCTCCCCAGACTCCCGGACTGGCCCATGGTCCTCCCCACTGTCCAACTCTGCTGCCAGTTCCTCAGGCCACCGGCGGAGCACAACACTCATCAAATATGTCACTATTAATTCTATATTCTTTCATTTATTGTATGAGATCGCTGGGTGCTATCCAGTATATTTCCCTTATTCCTAGGACCTCTGTTTTCCCATCTGTCTTGCTCATCTCTACAAACTGTCCTGCAGTGTCAGGACTGACTCGGGGATCATTTTTTGTCCCCTTGGACCCTCTAAGACCCTTCAGTTAAGGATTTTCAGCCCTTCATGGTTTCCAAGGTCTGCCTGGCCTTCTGCACTGCTGGTCCAAAGTCATACAAACCCATGACAGTGTCCAGACTCCATTAGAGACGAACGGCTAATAAATAGATACAGAAGGGACCTTGTAGGTCATCTAGTCCAACTCCCCCCACCCAAGCAGGAGACCCTACACCATTTCTCATAAATGGCAGTCTAATCTCTTCTTGAAAGCTTCCAGTGATGAAGCTCCCACAACTTCTGAAGGTAACTTCTGTTCCATGGGTTGGTTTCTCTCCCTGTCAGTAAATTCCTCCTTATTTCCAGGTTGAATCTCTCTCCTTGATCCGTTTCCATCCATTATTCCTTGCCTGGCCTTTGGGTGCTTTGAAAAATAGCTTGGACCCCTCCTCTGTCTGGCAGCCCCTCAAATATTGGAAGGCTGCTCTCCTGTCTCCCCTGGCCCTTCTCTTCCCTAGACTAGCCTGGCCCAGTTCCTGCAACCATATCAATTCTAATAAATTTAAATAAACAAAATATCATCCCTCCCGTGTATCTGCTGCTACAAGCTTTGTAGGATAGGAAAACAAAATTCAGTTTATGTAATCAGTGCTAAATATTTGGAGTGGACAATATGGGGCCTGCAGTCCTATCAATTTTATTTTGATTTCATGTTTGAAATGATCTAGAGAGACCAGCATACTGGAATCACACCAGCATACAGCCTCTAGAACCCTACTTTTCACTGGGGTGGGGTGGGCAATGGGGTTGCAGAATTGCTCCCTGAGGACAGCAGTTTGTCTCCTAGAAGATGGGTGTTTTGTTAAAGGCCATGCTTGCTTCATGGCAGCCATTTTATTAATGCATCCGGAATATTCCGGAGATGCCTATCTGATCCAAAAGTCTGTGTTGTATGTTTAAGAACGATTCCCATTGAAGAAATCCCTCCCCCCCCCCGAAACATCTGTTTGGAGATGAAATTGAAATAGGGAGACCCTGTTAGGGGGAGGTTCCTGCAGAGCCCCACCTCCAGTTAGATTCCCAAGGAACCAAAGGCGGGGGGGGGCAGCAAGCCCCCCCAGCCATTTTCCTCCCCAGAGAGGGATGCTCAAGGCAGCCAAAGGAGGCTGTCCGGAAGGGCGGCTGGGTGGAGGATCCTCGTGACTGGGGGCCACTGGGGTATCCTTTGCTCTCAAGGGGGCCTTTCCAATATTGGAGGCTGTATGGAAATCCTTCCTTCCTTCCTTCGCATTCCCATCTTTCTTTCTCCCTCTCTTTCTCACTCCCTTCCTTCCTCCCTCCCTCCTTCCCTCCCTCCCTTCCATCCTTCCTTCCTCCCTTTCTTGCTCCCACCCTCCTTCCCTCCCTTCTCATCCCCATCTTCCTTCCTCTCTCCTTCCCCCCTCTCTCCTTCCGTCCCTCCCTCCCTCCCTCCCTTTTTCCCTCCTTTCCTCCCTCCTTCCCCCTCTCCCTCCCTCCTGTCCTCGATCTCCTCTGACTTGCTGCTCCCAAAGCTCACTGGGAGGATTCTGGTTGTAAGGCTCCTCCTGGGAAGCCACTAGAGGAAGAACTGGGGGGGCGGGGGGAGAGTTAGAGGAACCAGGATGGGCAACTTAAGGGCTCAGCCAGCAAATGCTGGTCAGACAAGAGGCCCAGGGGAGACCAGGAGAAGCCGGACGCCCTTTGGCAGGTGGCCCTGTTCACCGGCCACTTCAATGTCTCATGGCCCAAGACACACACCCTTTTCTTCCTGGAACTGTTTGGGTACTTTGAAGAGGGTGGGGGCAAAAATGTTGCTGCCTTCAGTGTCTGGGTGCGAAGCGCTTCCCTTGATACAGCTGGCTAGATGGCCCAGGGATGGTGACCTCAAGGGGAGCGGCTCTTTGGCTCCGAATGGGGCTCCACCGGGGTCCCCCTCTGGCCAAGCCACCCCAGCCTCGGACTATTCCATGCATACTTCATGTTCTCCCACGCTTTTCTGGGCCTGTCAACTCAGAGGAGCCTTGCTGGCAGCTACTGTGCGTTGAGCTTGGCCAGCCATGCATGCCCAGGCCTCCAGCTGCCCTGAGAAGCTGCCAGGCAGGAAATGGCTTCTTCAGTGGCTGGGTTCCAAATGCGGATTAGACTCTGAATATTAATTCTCTCCCTGCGTGTCGGGAGGGGGGAGGCTCCCCAGTGTTTCCTTATGGATCCCATGGTAAAATCCCTCCCCTCCCTCCCTCTCTCCTTCCTCCCCTCCCCTCCTTCCCCGCTTCTCCCTTCCCTCTCTCCTTCCCTTCGGTTGAATTATACCGCAGCCTGTAGCTAGGGAGAGTTTTGGAGCATTACCAACCTGTGCAGTGGCCTAGAGGTGGTGCTCTCACCTCACAATCAGGAGACTGTGAGTTTGATCCTAGGTAGAGGCAGATATTTCTCTCTCTCCACACGTTTGAGATGATGTCTGCTGAAAAATAACTCCACACTGGCGACAGGAAGGGCATCCGGCCAGTAAATACTCAGCTCCATTCAGTTGCCCTGACTCCACCCTGATGCAAGGGTATACAGGGTCATTAAAGGACCAACCAACTTCTGTGGTGAGGCAAGCCATGGTTGGCTGGGTGATGCTAATGATGGGGATTGTAGTCCAAGTTCAATGTCACTTTTTAGCCAGGCGTCTGCTGCATGTTTTCCTGGGGCTGGAGGCGCCACTGTCTCGGCCGTGTAGGCTGAGGTCCTGCTCTGTGGCATGAAGGCCGTGGCAGCCTCAGGGCAGAGGGTCATCCAGGCAAGAGATGGAGGCTACGTCCTTTGCAGGTGAAATGAAGCACTTCAGGCCTCCCCTCAGGTGCCTTTGGATAAAGAGCAGGTTGTAAATGCTGATCTTGAACCTTCTCCCCTCTTCTCTCTCTCTCTTTTTTCAATCAGGTCATCTCAGCGGTTTCCAGGCTTTCCCACCACACCATTGCCCAGAACAAGGGAATCAGGTAGAACAACCGCCTCTTACTCTACTTTGAGATTGCTTTTTAATGAAAAACTGGTTTTTTGCAACAAATAAATTAATGTTTTGCTTTAAAGGGAGGCTTATTTGAGGATTGCAAACATCTCTTTCAAAATGTGTTACAGTTGAATTATCCAACCATGAATGATGAAGCTGCTGGGTTTAGGAGCAGGGAGACCAAGGCTCCTGTCCTTCTTGAGGCTGGGGGTGATTTTGGTCCACCACTGCCCTCATCTCAGCCCTACACTGGAGATCAAAAAACATTTATGGCCCAACCCATGCTGGACCACCATGGAAAATTGCAGCCCATTCCTCCTGGGAAGAGACCCTTATCCTGCATGGATCAGGATCTGGGATAACAAAATCATTAACATGTCATTATTTAATATAAGAGCCCTGGTGGCGCAGTGGTTAGAATGCAGTACTGCAGGCTGCTTCTGCTGCCTGCCAGCTGCCAGCAATTTGGCAGTTCGAATCCCACCAGTTCAAGGTTGACTCAGCCTTCCGTCTTTCCGAGGTGGGTAAAATGAGGACCCAGATTGTTGGGGGAAAGAGGCTGGCTCTGGAAACCACATAGAGAGGGCCGTAAAATCACTGTGAAGCGGCATATAAGTCTAAGGGCTAATGCTATTATATTCAGTTAATGCAAGGAGATGACATTTCATTTAAACAGATGTTACAAAATCAATTTTCCATTGCATGCCTCAATTTCTTAGTGATCTATGACTTCCTTAACCTTCAACTCCCATCTATTTAGGTGGTTTCTCTCTCTCATGCTCTGTCCAGGATATCTGGTCTGCCAATGCCCAGATGTGCTCAGATGTCCCTGAGGCGGCCTCAGTGCACTCAGAGTTTCCTGTTCTCCTTTGCTCCCTTCTAAGGGCTTGTCTGCTTTTTGGGGGGACAGCTGATAAGCCCCGAAGGTGCAACTTTGCAAGCCTCAGTATAGTTTCACTTCTAGCAGTGAATTGTGAGTGTAGGCAGGTCCAACCTCTGAAGGAGGCCGCTGAGAAATAGGCTTGCTTTCAGAGAGGTCTCAGGGGCTGCAAAGATGCAAACATCTTCATGGGGAAAAGGCGAGAAAGAAAAAGAAATGCCTCCCATTGGCCAGGCCTTTGCAGCTTCTTGAAAAACAGCGGGGGAGGGCGGAGCCTAAAGGCGGATGTGGTTGTGTCATCTGGTCCTTGAAGAAGAGGTGGGTTATTCTCCGCTTAAGTAGAGAACAAGAACGGGTGGAGGCCTTACCTGGGGAGATCCCAACTCAAGGAGGGAGGGGCTCCTGTGCAAGGGCCCAGCTGGTTCCTGGAGTCATGGGGCTCCCCTGTTGGCAGGGGCAGCCTGAGGAGGATTCCTGCCCAGGTGGACTGGTGGGGGGGCTTCCGGATTCTTTCCAACTCTATGAGTCTCCTCTTGCAACAGAAGCGGAACGAATATAAGTTTATGCCACTAAAAAAGTCAACTGCATTTTTATTAAAATGGAGGCGTCTCGTTACTCATCCAAGTAACTTCTTCAGTCAAAATTTGGGTAGGCAGAGAGTCATTGGAGTGACTGCAGGGAGTTTTTCCCCAAAATAAAAAACAACCTGTAAACCAAGGTTCCCATCATCCAGGCCAAATGAAATCAATTTTAATAAATGTTGGTCCCGTTGCCATCATTTCATCTTTTGAGATACTCTTGGCCTAGATCATTGAGTCTGCATTTACATAAAGTTATGTTCCCTACAGACAATACATTAAGTTTCATAGATCAGCCCAAAATTCAATTCTAACCTCAGTCCCTTAGCAGGTCAGTTGTTGGTCAAAATTACTGGTTTGTTGCTCAGCCTATGCAAAGGAATCTTCTTAAACTAGCATGTCAAATGAGGTAAGGTTTAAAGCATTTGAGAGCATGGTGGGCTTTGTTCTCTTGAGACTGACTGCATAGAGACTAAGCTGATTGCTCTCTTGACTCCTCCTCCTCTCTCCTGAACTGCCCTGCCTGCTCTGTGGCTGCTTCTGGGCAGGAGTCTTCTCAAGGAAGCAAAAGTTGCTAGGATACAGTCATCTCTACCAGGCGTGGTCTTTGGGACCAAGCATTGAGAGAGGGACCAAACCCCCCTATTTGTCATCCATTTCCACAAGAAAGATTTAAGTAGGGCTGAACAATGTCTCCTGCCCTTTTGGCCAAAATCTGGAGGAGGGGGAAGCATCTGCAGAGCTCAGGATACTGGCCTCTTGGGATTTTACAGAGACCAAGGCTCCAAAGCCCACTTGAAGCCCAGGAGTCCAGCTCTGCTCCGTCCAGGACCCAGGCAAAGCAGCAGCTGCCCAGCCTCCACGCTCTCCCTGAGGGAAGGTTTGGGTGTCCAGCAAGAAGCAGGGAAGAGATGCGTGTTGTTGGAAGCTAGGAAAGAACCTGTGTGCTTCTGCATTCTTGTTTTCCTCCTTGGCATGGAAGGAAAGTGGGACTTTACGTGGACAGAACAGAAGCAGAATCCACATCCAGAGCCATCTTGAGCACTTGTGCCCTCATTTCTGGAAGGGAGGGAGGGTTGGTGCCTTTCTCCATCAGAGGAGTCTCTTTGCAGGGACCTTGGTTGGTTGGTTGGTTGTGTTCTGACCAAGGGTTCCTGAGACACCAATAAACACACATAAAACCCAAAACTCTTATTTTAGTTCAATGGCTGTGTATTATCATCATTCACAACCTGGAATGAGTTTTAACCGGTTATAATTAGTCCCAGGAACGTCTGCCAATGTCCTTCGATAAGAATGCACCTTATCTGATTTGAAGTGCTGCCAATGATTAAAGTCCCAATTAGTCTTTCCAAAACCAAACAGAGAACAAATTCACCATGGAGCTTTCAGAGTGCAAACCGATCAGAGCGAATGACCTTGCTTCCTGCAAAAGATTTCCTACCTTTGCACTTCCTTTATACCTTAGGGGAGGGGGCAATCACTTCCAAGCCTTACTACCGAGTCACCCCTTTTGTCTTAGCTGCTCTTGCCTTCTAGCAGCTCTGTGCACATGCACATTGGGAACAGGCTCCCCTTGTTCCTCTGCCTCACTGCTACCAGACTCTGGAGGCTCCGGAGTCAGCACCCCACTCCCAGATGGCCCTGGCCCCATCTCTGCAATCAGACGCAGGACCCTCGTCCGAGTCCTCCCCAGACTCCCAGACTGGTCCCTGTTCTTCCCCACTGTCCGATTCTGCTGCCGTCTGCACCAACTGCCGATGAACCACAACAGGTTGAACCTATAACTGCCCATCTCACAGCAGAAAAGGGGGCAGTGCACTGAGGGTGAGACCTGAAAAGGCAAGGGACGTAATCTGCCAATGAAAGCACCACCTGTATTGATGTGACTGACTCACTTGTCCTCTTTCCTCCAGGCCCTTCCCTTCAGAGGAGACCACCGAAAATGAGGATGATGTCTACCGCAGCTTGGAAGAACTGGCGGAGTAAGTGTCCTTGTGAGGGTGACCTGGAGGGTTAGGGGTTCGGGGCCAGATGTCCTTCTGTAAAGTGGTTGCATGGCCTCTCTTGGGAGGCCCTCTCTCTCTGGCCCTGTCCCCAGAGGTCCCTTGGTGTGGGTCCCCAGGGCCAGCTGGCAGTCCTGGGCAGCACTGGGCAGGGCAGAGACTTTGCCATGGCTCCTTCCCTGCGCAGGTCAGCTTGGCTCTCAGCAGATGATGGGAAAAGCTCCTTAGTGAGTGGGGCTGAGTAAGGAGGCCTGGCCTGCCTGCTAGGGGAAGCCAGCAGCCTCAGCAGCTGGGTTGCCCCTCTTCTCAAGAGGGCAGGAATGTCCCCAGCCCCCCCTTTCCTGGCTGCTGCACGGGCAACTGTGGACCTCGGAGGGCTCCTCTGTTTCTAGCAGTTGTGTTGTGTTGTCCATCTGGAAGAGAGTTTAACAGGCAATATTATAAAAGGTACATTATATAACATAAAAGGATTTTATCACAGAGATTTTATTTAACATTTAGGCTTGCGTGGTGTGGTGGCCTAGAGGTTATACTTCCTCATAATCAGGAGGCTGTGAATTTAATCCTAAGTAGAGGCAGATATTTCTCTCTTTGGGCACATTGAGAATATATCTGTTGAATGTAATTCTGCATTGGCAACGGAAGGGCATCCGGTCAGTAAACACTCAGCTCCCTTAAGTTGCCCAGACTCCGCCCCAATGCAAGGGGTCATCAAAAGACAATGATGATTCTATTTAATATTTAGACTCCTCTCTTCAAGGAGATTTATTTCAGGCCAGTATTAAGTAGGGGATCAACTGCTCTGCCCTTTAAAAGATTAGTGCTGTTTACTTTGGGGTGACCAATCTCTTTGTCAGCCAGCCACCGGACTTTGCCACACCCATTTTCTGGCCAAAATGTATGTTTGAGACTTGCATTCTGGTTCATCTTTTGTTGTCACGGATACGCATTTAAAGGCAGCTTGCTCTCTTACTTTATTGTTGCTGCTCTGGTGAGAGAATGGTCCATAAATCAGGACAGCACCAAGAAAGGAAAATCGCTTTAGCATCTATTAAATATTAATGGCAAATTAATAACAAATCATAGAAAAACAGCAGATGAATATAATACCAGATGGCCGTAGATTTAAACCATAATATTACAAAGCAGGGTTGAGTAAAAGATAGATCAGAAACTAGTCAAGGCACAATTGGTGGTAAAAGCAGGCAGATTCATTTTACATCTTTCCTACCATGAGAAACTCCAGCATTCTAAACAGGAACCTTACAGGGGAATAAGATGGTGCCTGCCCCTCTGGCCCCAGGTGTGCATTAAAATCTCGGGATTGCAGAAAAAGGAAAGCAAGAAGCCTGTCAACCAGGGAGGCTGCCCAACCGAGTGGCCATCTCTCTTTGGCCAGAGGCAGGGTCCATTCTCTAGCCTTGAGGCCTGGCTGGAGCGGCTCCTTTCTGAGAAACACCCCCCCCCCCTTGATCTCACACACATGCCCAGCTCCCACCAGGGCTGGAACCCGGAGCTAAGGGCTTCCCCCCTCCCCTCCCTGGCCCTGACGTGGAAGCCTCTACCTTTTATTCTAGCGAGCACGATTTGGGAGAGGACATTTACGATTGCGTCCCGTGTGAAGATGAAGGCGACGACATCTACGAAGACATCATCAAAGTGGAGGTGCAGCAGCCCATGGTGAGGAACCTGGGACTGGCTGGGGAGGGAAGAGTCAGGCTCCTTTGGCCTCCCTCCCTTTTGGAGACCCCCACCCCTTTTAGAAGTTGGGGGCAGGCTAGGGAAGGGAGGGGATCCTTGGGCCTTCTTCAGTCTTGATTCCTCATCCAAGAGTCAAGTTGGTTCTCCAACTTCCTGCCCAGTGGCCTCTCCCCATCTTCTGAACAACCTTTATTGCTGACGGTGCCTCCAAGGAGGTGGAATTACTGTGGCAGAGAGAAAAAAAATGTTGCAAGAAGCTGGCTTTGTGGAGAAGGCATCAAATAGGAACCAGATCACAGGGTTTGATGCATTGTCACTTTGCCATCCGGGTAGTGGAGACCACAGGGATAATCAGTGGGCCCACTTACCAAATTATTTGCAAGAGGAGTAAGATTCGTTTTATTTTATGCACCTGAGACCTCAGGTCTGCCGAGAATGAAAGAAATCCAAAGCTCCTGTGGCAAAAATTTCTAAAACTGGGGGCAGGAATGAAGTTTTGTGTCTTCATGGCCCTGGAAGAAGCGTGAGAACAGGCAGGAAAGGGCTTGAAGAAGGAGCACTGGAAAGCCAAAGCTGCCCATCGGCCACAAACGGAGCCCTCCCTCCTTCAGGCCAGACGGTGCTCCCTGTCATCTCCAGGAGTTGAGCAGCTGGAGTTTTTCTCTTGCCCTGGGACCTCGCCAGATTGGAGGGCCCAAAAGCAGCACAAAAGAGGCTGCCCCCAACCAGGCCTTTGAGGAGGGCAGGACCACGGAAATCCTTGTTCTCCAAACCACTGCTCACTCAATGCCTGTGGAGATTCTCCTGGCTGTCCCAGAGGTGCTTTTTTTTTTTCAAGAAACAACTGGACTTTCTTCTTTTTTCCTTTGAAGACATTTCGCTTCTCCTCCAAGAAGCTTCTTAAGCTCTGACCGGATGGTGGGGAAGGGAAGGATTGATACTCCTTGCAGACAGCTGGTCATTTGCATCCTTTTAGTTGAGGCCACTTGGAGGTTTATCTGTGTCCTCGGGGTCACTTGAGTGGAGCAAATGGGTGTGGCGCCTTCTTGGAACTGTTGAAAGGACTGAATCTTATCCTTCCCCCTCTGTTGAGGGAGGGCTGTTCAGTTTGGACATAGATGGCCTCTTGGACCCCTGTTTCAAACCAGAGGTCCTCTCCTCTCATCCAGTCAGAGCTGAAGAATCTTCTGGAACGAGAAGCAAAACATCTTCCAAGAAAAACCCCCTTGAAAAAAGGCCCCCTTAGGGGACATTGCTCACTTAGCCTCCAAGGAGGGTTGCAGGGGCTTCTTGGAGAGGCAGAATCCTCCAAGACCTTTCTAGCCGGCAGTGGTGGAGAAGCACCTTCTAAAGGTTTGCCCAAGAGCTCCTTCGCTTAAGGGGGAGTCTGAGGTGCCCCCCAGTTCCTGGGAGGTGTGCAGCGAACGAGGCTTACTCAGCAAGAGCAGGGATATTTTCTTGCATTTCACAATGACCTCTTACACGTCCTTCAATATTGCAGGGTGGGGAATAAGGGGGAAGTTATGGGGTCATTGATGATGTCAAACGTAACCTTCACTTTGCTTGTTATCTTTGCATGCTTCAGATCAGATATATGCAGGTAAGTTTCTCGCTGTAAGCAAAGAGGGGTCTCTCTCTCCTCTTCCAGGGTCTTTGGATGCTAGAAATAGTGTCACTTAGGGGCTCTGGGCCCAACATGAATGCAGCCCCACATGCCTGGGGAGCTTCTGCCCCAAGAATTAAGGGTGCTGGGAGGTGCCAGGGTGTCTCCTGATCAATTTCACCCTCTTGGAAGGGTTGTTTGAAATTTTTCTCTAGTTCCCTCCCAGATGTTATTGGTAGTTGCCGTGAGAACCATTTCTGATGTGCTGAATTGGAATCGGCCTTTTGTGTGGGCCTCCTTCTGTCTGTTCTGCCCCCTTCTTCACACAATATCATAGCTACAGAGAGACAGGGCCAGCAGCAGAAGCATTGGCCTCTACTGAACATTTTGGAGCACTGCTCTGGTCATTGATGAATCCACCTGTTCTCCAAGGTCCCACCTCATCTTTGGACAGCCGGCCTGGAAGAATTTGACTGGGGTTGGTGGGGGGACGGTGGAAATCACCTTTCTGGTAGTAGGTGCTGAAGGCACAGCTTGCTCTGTGGTGGATAAATAAACACCTGATGTCTCCTCCCCTTCCTCCTGAGAGTGGAGGATGGGTTTGGATCTCAGCTGATCCTTCTCGCCTTCCTTGGCATTTCATTACGGCCACCCTCAACTCAGGTGGCTTCAGCCCCAGGCAGACGGTCCAGCGTTGGTCTGAGAGGCCACAGCTGATTCTTTTCCAAGGAGGGACAATATGGCTTGGCCTTCTCATAGGCGCCTCCCCCATCATGAAGGCCACAAGCAAGGAGATGCAACAAGATGTCAAGCAGGCAGGAAGGGTCTGTCTCTTAGGCCTCAGACTCAGGCCTGGCCCGAGTTGGGATGAAGCCCTTCTCCAGCCTGGCTCTCGTGCTGTCCGTCTTTCCCTCTTGGGGTATCTAATCCCTCATCTTTCAGTAGAAAGTCATTTGACAGCAGCTCCTCTCTTCCCCCTGCTCTTCGAATGGATCTCTGTGAACTTCCTGGAGATTCATCCATCCAGATCTCCCCTGCCTCGCTGTGTCTTGCTGCTTTGGAAGAAAGATGCAGTCCAAGGTTCAGGGAGATCCTTCAACTTGATATCCGGCCCAGCACCACGACCTGACCCCCTTCCGCAAGTGTTTCAGGGGTGCAGATGGGGACCAGTGGAAGCCCATCGGGCGGCCCTTCCTCTCCATCCCAGGGCCGCATCTGCAGGCGGGTGGGAATCGTCCCTGTCCACCATCCCCAGAGCCAGCTCAGAGCTGGGCATCCTTGACCCAATTCCGCCCTGGGCTTTGGGTGCCAATTTTTTGTGCTGCTTCCTATAGAAAATGGGCATGACAGAAGATGACAAGAGGAACTGCTGCTTGTTAGAAATCCAAGAAACAGAAGCCAAGTACTACAAGACACTGGAGGAGATCGAGAAGGTGAGGGGGGGGGGTGGGGGGCTCCTTGGAAAGGTCAGGCAGTATTGACTCCTCTTTCTCTGGAGAGGAGTCTCAGCATGCGCCCAGGTTTTTCTTGCCTAAGTATAAAGTCTTACACTTAGGTAAGAAAAGCCAAAAGTACACATGAAAGCAGGCTTACTAACAGGAACTGTGAGAAGTGGGATTTTGGAGCCTTAGTGGACAACCAGTTAAATAGGAGCCAGCCGTGGGCAGCGGCAGCCAAAAAAGCCAATGCAACCTTAAGCTGCATTAACAGAGGGATCCAATCAAGATCAAGGGAAGTACTAATACCACTCTATAAAGCCTGAGTAAGGCCACACCTAGAGTACTGCATCCACTTTTGGTCACCACACTATTAAAAAAAATGCTGAGACTCTGGAAAGAGGGCAGAGAAGAGTAACCAGGATGAGGAGGGGACTGGAGGTTAAACATACGAAGAACAGTTGCAGGAACTGGGCCTGGCTAGTCTAGGGAAGAGAAGGACCAGGGGAGACATGATAGCAGTCTTCTAGTATTTGAGGGGCTGCCCCAGAAAGGAAGGGGTCAGCCTGTTTTCAAAGGCCAGACAAGGAATAATGGATGGAAACAGATCAAGGAGAGATTCAACCTGGAAATAAGGAGGAATTATCTGACGTTGAGGACAATCAAACCAGTGGAACAGAAGTTGTGGGAGCTTCATCTCTGGAAGCTTTCAAGAGGAGACTTGGACTGCCATCTGTCAGAAAAGGTGTAGGGTCTCTGCTTGGGTGGGGGTTGGACTATATGACCGACAAGGTCCCTTCCAACTCTGTTAAACTGTGACCCCTGGAGTGGAATCGCCTTACAAAGGTCAGACTTTTGCACGTAGAAAGGACTTTCGTAAGCAGAAGGCTACAGCTGCCTTATCATTTTCTACTTTGCTTTTGTAGAACTACATGAATCCATTGAGGCTGATCTTGACTCCACAAGACATGGGAGCCATATTCATCAACTTGGAGGTAACGTTCCTGTGGTTCTACTTGGCTTTATTATCAGGCTCTGAGCCCTGCAGGCCTGCAGCTTCTGGTGTACAGGAAGCTCTGAGAACCAGCCATAGGCTGGATGCTGCCCCAGCAACTCGGTTTTTTGAATCATGGTCAGTAATGACAAGCTGTACTTTCTTTTTAAATGTGCAAGGATTCAAATTTAAAATATGTTCCCAATTTCCCAATATGTTTTCTTTGTTTCAGGACCTTATTAAAGTGCACTTCAACTTTCTCAGATCCATCGATGTCTCCATGATGGTTGGTGGAAGCACCTTGGCCAAAGTTTTTCTTGAATTCAAAGAAAGGTAAGAAGGAAATTGAGGGGAGCTGGGCTGGGAGTCCCCTTCTCGTGGGGAAGAGGAGGCACATCCATTCTTGCTCTGCTTCTTTGCAGGCTTTTGATCTATGGTGAATACTGCAGCCGGATGGAGCACGCACAGACTACCCTGAATCATCTCATGGCCAACCGAGAAGACGTACGGCAAAAAGTTGAGGTAATCAAGAGCACTTTTCTTCATTTCTTACATGTCATTCTTTCTGTAAAACTGCCGAGAGTCTCTAAATAATATTAACAATAACAATAAATAACATAGCATAACATAACATAACATAACATAACATAACATAACATAACATAACATAACATAACATAACATAACATAACATAACATAACATAACATAACATAACATGAAATAAATATAATAAAAAAATAAATAAAATAAAATAATAAAATAAAATAAAATAAAATAAAATAAATAAAATAATAAAATAAAATAAAATAAAATAAAATAAAATAAAATAAATAAAATAAAATAAATAAAAAAATTAAATTAAATTAAATTAAATTAAATTAAATTAAATTAAATTAAATTAAATTAAATTAAATTAAATTAAATTAAATTAATTAAATTAAATTAAATTAAATTAAATTAAATTAAATTAAATTAAATTAAATTAAATTAAATTAAATTAAATTAAATTAAATTAAATTAAATTAAATTAAATTAAATTAAATTAAATTAAATTAAATTAAATTAAATTAAATTAAATTAAATTAAAAGGTGGTTCTGGAAGCATCAAATCCTCTCTGCCTAACCAATGGAAAAAAACCATCAAAATAATAATAGTTTATGGAAAAAATAATTTATTAAATTAATTTAAAATATTATAAGAAGAGACAAAGAAAAAAATGAAAAGAAATCATGTTCTGAGACATTATTTAAATTTGATAATTTTAAGGGACTGAAGATATTGCTAGAAGTAAAAGGAATGAATATAAAGCTGATTTATTTGATGTATATGTATGTATGTATGTACGTATGTATATATATATATGTGTGTGTGTGTATGGTATTCAGCTTTGTTCGGGTATTTTCCCACATCATTGTAGTTGTGTTTTTAAAGTTGTAGCAACGTTTCAGCAGAATCTCATCTGCCATCATCAGGCTTCTGTATAGTGTTCATCTGTGAATCAGACTTTTACAGTGGTTTCAGATTTAAATGAACAGATGAACACTATACAGAAGCCTGATGATGGCAGATGAGATTCTGCCGAAATGTTGCTACAACTTTAAAAGAACAACTACAATGACGTGGGAAAATACCCGAACAAAGCTGAATACCATACATAAGTACCCGCGAAAACTTAAGAAAACATACATACATACATACATACACACTGCTCAAAAAAATAAAGGGAACACTTAAACAACACAATGTAACTCCAAGTCAGTCACACTTCTGTGAAATAAAACTGTCCACTTAGGTAGCAACATTGATTGACAATCAATTTCACATGCTGTTGTGCAAATGGAATAGACAACAGGTGGAAAGCAGAGGCAGTTAGCAAGACATCCCCAATAAAGGAGTGGTTCTGCAGGCAGTGACCACAGACCACTTCTCAGTTCCTATGCTTTCTGGCTGATAGTTTGGTCACTTTTGAATGCTGGCAGTGCTTTCACTCTAGTGGTAGCATGAGACGGAGTCTACAACCCACATAAGTGGCTCAGGTAGTGCAGCTCATCCAGGATGGCACATCAATGTGAGCTGTGGCAAGAAGGTTTGCTGTGTCTGTCAGCGTAGTGTCCAGAGCATGGAGGTGCTACCAGGAGACAGGCCAGTACATCAGGAGACGTGGAGGAGGCTATAGGAGATCAACAACCCAGCATCAGGACTGCTACCTCCACCTTTGTGCAAGGAGGGCCAGGAGGAGCACTGCCAGAGCCCTGTAAAATGACCTCCAGCGGGCCACAAATGTGCATGTGGCTGCTCAAACGGTCAGAAAGGGACTCCATGAGGGTGGTATGAGGGCCCGACGTCCACAGGTGGAGGTTGTGCTTACAGCCCAACACCATGCAGGACCTTTGGCATTTGCCAGAGAACACCAAGATTGGCAAATTTGCCACTGGCGTCCTGGGATCTCCACAGATGAAAGCAGGTTCACACTAAGCACACGTGACAGACATGACAGGGTCTGGAGACGCCGTGGAGAACATTCTGCTGCCTGCAACATCCTCCAGCATGACCGGTTTGGCAGTGGGTCAGTCATGGTGTGGGGTGGCATTTCTTTAGGGGCTGCACAGCCCTCCATGTGCTCGCCAGAGGTAGCCTGACTGCCATTAGGTACTGAGATGAGATCCTTAGATCCCTTGTGAGACCATATGCTGGTGCGGTTGGCCCTGGGTTACTCCTAATGCACGACAATGATAGACCTCATGTGGCTGGAGTGTGTCAGCAGTTCCTGCAAGATGAAAGCATTGATGCTATGGACTGGCCCGCCCGTTCCCCAGACCTGAATCCAATTGAGCACATCTGGGACATCATGTCTCGCTCCATCCACCAATGCCAGATTGCACCACAGACTGTCCAGGAGTTGAGGGATGCTTTAATCCAGGTGTGGGAGGAGATCCCTCAGGAGACCATCTGCCACCTTATCAGGAACATGCCCAGGCATTGCAGGGAGGTCATACAGGCACGTGGAGGCCACACCCACTACTGATTGTAGCTTGGCTACCAGATCTTCTGCCCATGAAAATCCTTCATTGGAGAATCTGGTACACCCAAGGGGAAGGGGAGAAACCAGGGTTACAGGTGACTGTGAATTAGTATGCCAGAGTTGGCTTGGTTTAGGCTACTGCCGGGCATGTTGCTCCTAAATCTTCTGAATTTTTTTGAAGCTTGGTTCGAGGCTCATGATTTAATTATGGCAATCGCGGGAACCCTGACAGTAGGTTTGCCCCCATCCCATCCCTCCCCCCGTGACCAGTCCATTTCCAGCCAGTCGGAGCTCGCCAAGATATTTGGAGAACTCTGAGATGTTTGGGGGTAAGCTGCATATTTCTCCGGGTGGCTGGCCATGGGATACTGGTACAAATAGCATCCGGCTACTCTGGTCCTTCTCGCCTGTCATTCCCCCGCTCCCAATTTCCTATCATGTACACACAAAGTCCTTTCATCCTTCCCCTGCTTCTTCATTTGATGGCAGGATGCCTGTGAAGTGCCAAGCTGAAGCAGTCAGAGCTGACAGCAACTTTATGCAAAGCACAGAAGAAAGAGTGGGAAGGCCAGGGCTGAAGAAATTAAAGGCAAAAAAGAAAAGGAAAGGAAATAGAGCTCAAACTATTTTATACCAGCACCATTCACCATATTCAACCACCTTTCTTCTACTACGTGGAGACTCCCCTTCATGGGTTGTCTTCTCTTCAGGATTTCAACTCACTAGTCCCACTATGACTATGCCATTCTTCTCCTTCCTCTTGGCCCATTCGCCCTTCCTTCTATGAGCCTCGGTGGTGCAGGGGTTAGAGTGCAGTAGTGCAGGCTACTTCTGCTGACTGCCCACTGCCTGTAGTTCAAATCCCACCAGGTTCAAGTTTGACTCAGCCTTCCATCCTTCCGAGGTGGGTAAAATGAGGACCCAGATTGTTGGCTGACTCTGTAAACCTCTGAGAGAGGACTGGAAAGCACTAGATAAATCTAAGGGCCATTGCTAGGTCCTCAGATGTGGCATGGCATGATTAGCCTCTTTATGGCGGAAGGAAGCCATATAGATATGGAGGTTTTCTCATTGCAGTGCCCAGAAACGAAAGCCATATAGCAGCCAGTGCTCCCAAATGTAGATTCTAGGGTTTTTCTTCTGTCTGTTCTGAGTCAAAGGAAACTCAGCCCTTCCCTTCATGGCCTTGAAAAGCACCTGATGGGTGTAGACCTAATGGAACTCTTTTGCTTGTAATTGGTTCCTACCCATCACCTCCACTCTTTCTGCCACCCACATTTGCTGAGTCGTCCTTTGTGCTTTCCTTCAGACATTTCATCACCCAAACTAGGTAACATCATCAGTGCAACCGGGCACAGAGAGCAGAAAGGAGCTGTCAATTCAACCCTGGGCTACAAATATTCTCCTCTGCCGGTACTTTCTGAGTTGTCCATTCGGTTTCTCTGTCCTTCCTGACAGGTGCCCCTCTTCCATATAGCAGAGTCCCTGGATGGTGATATGGCAGCTGTTTAAATAGGACACATAAACAAACAGGCAGACATGCGCTCTTGCCCCATTGGTACAGCCGGTGATGCTTCTTTCAGCAGAGTCTTGCACCTTCACCTGAGCCTTTCCACTAACGTTTATTTTGTCATCATCCTCTTTTAACGACCCCATCATCCCTTGCGGGGTGGAGTCTGAGTCTTGAGTGTTTACTGGCCAGATGCCCTTCCTGTCGCCAGTGCAGAGTTTTATTCAGCAGATATATTCTTAGTCTGCCTCTACCTAGGACCAAACTTACTTTGCCTGCTTTAAAATTGCTTTCCCCAGAGAAACTGAGAAGCCCAAATCCCACATGGCCATGTGCTTCATAACGTACTTACATGCTATTTCAATTCTGGGGCTGGTTAATGCCATTTTTGGCCCTGGATTCCTAGGCCAGCAGCCCCCCAGTAGCCTTCTGTCTCCTCAACTTGCAGAATAAAGAGGGGTCTCCAGTCTCTTCTCCATTGAACTTGTGAATCAGCAAAGCCCAAAGGGAATCAGGGGAGTCAGGGCAAAGCCTGCGTCTCTTCCAGGGCCGGAGGGTTTTCTCCAGTTCTCTAGCCGAATGGCAGACGCCGGCCCAGACACTCTGCTGGCTTGTGGTCCTGGGGCTTTGGGGCTCCAGATAAGTCAACATCTCTGCAGCTCGGGCTCTTTCGAAATTTTATTAAGATTTGCCATGTTAATCTTCAAGCAAGTAAAGCTTGTGACGCAGCTTGCCTTAATTCCACTCAGTGCCTTTTATGTGATCCCTTTTTCTTACTAAAAAAAACACCATAATTTTTTAAATGTCATAATTGATGCTCAGCTGCTCCTTGGAAACGGTCGAGTGAATGCTGCAATCCCCTCTGCGAACCAATTTGCACACGAGGAATTAGAAGGGGCTAATTAGAGCATAATTATAATGTAGCATGTCAGTTCCTTTCATCCATCAATGGAAAGCACGTGTGCTTTTCGTACAGTTATGATGCTGCTCAGAGGTAGAAAATAGAAGAACCATCCCTGCTGCTCAAAAGCCGACCCATCTCTGGGGCAGACCAGGTTGGGGCAACCGTCCTCACTCGCTCGTTGGTCTCCCGGCTTGAAAATCGTTTCATGTCTCTGAAAAATTTCCACTGCAACCTGCCATTTAATTTATCTCATGTTCAGATCAAACCTTAAATTGTGAAAACATGCCCACCCTTTGGGCTTTATCGTTGGCCAGAAAGAAATCACTTTTGGCGCATTCTACTGGTAGTAATCAACAGACCGGCACATTGGCCAGGCTCTGCATTCCTTCACATCCGCATGGTGTTTCGTTATCCACAGCAACCTCCATTGAGCACATTACAGTCACACTTAGGCCCAACCACCCTCAGCCTCTTCTTGGTCTTCCAAATGTCATAGGTCAGATCCCTCATCCAGGTTCTCTTCCGGGATTAGGGGAACCTGCTCTGCCGCTCTCCTTTTGGCAGAGTGTCAGGGTGATGATGTAAGAGCTGACCAGCAGCTACGATAATGTAATGCTGGGAATGAGTCAGCAAGGTTTGGGGGCTGATATCACTTTAAGAGCTTGTAATAAGAAGAGGCCCAGTTGTGGTATGTATCTCTCTCCATGCGTGCTTCATTGCTGCAATTACTCATTGCTGCTTGTTTGAGGTTTGACTAAAGTACGTATATGTATATATTCTTTGTAGATAAAACCGCTATTTAAATACAAACCTCTGTTTACTTCTATTTGCTGCTGGGTTGTCCCACATAGACATACTCTGTGAACCCTGACAGGGGGTTTAAAAGAACTTGATTTGTTTCTTTGGAATTCCCTGGTCAGATTGCTCCGGCCCTTCCTTCCAAATACCTACAAGGGGGTGCCGTCAGGCAAATACAATTTAATGCGAACCAGTTGATTAAGTCTCCCTCTTTTCTGGAGATAATTTTGGGCATCTTGCTTGGTGCCGCGTCAAGAAAGGTATCAAGTCTTATCAAAAACATTTGTGGTGGAATCCTGCAACTACTGCCTACAGAAGATGTTTCATTCCCAGTGTCAGAAGAGGGATTCTGTCTCAATGACAAAAGTGTGTCTCTTAAGTTCCCAAGTGTTGCATTTCCCGACCCACATCAGAAATGGCAAAGGGACAGAGAAGCATTTCAGGGTGTATTTCAGGGGTGGTCAGGAAACCGAGGATCTCGCGGTGGGAGCTGTGGGGATGAGAGCAGTTTGGCTGGCAGGAGGCAGGACTGATCCCAGCTGCTCCTGGTTCATCCTGTTTCCACCTTTCCTTGACCGTCTAGTGCAGAGGGCTGGATCAGCATTGTAGTTCTTCTCCGCAGGCCAGTTGGGGTTGGGGGAGACAGGACGGACGCCTCTTGCAGCACCCTGCTAGCCACAATGGGGCAAGGGGGGGCCCCTCTCGTAGACTGGTCCTTTGTTATTTCCAGACTGGCCCGTGGGCCACAGGTGGGATCCGGCCCACCGGCCTTGAGTGTGACACCCCTGATCTAGTGTCAAAGATCTGCTCTGACCAGCACCGAATAAATCCTGCTCATCATACTTTGCTCCTTCCACAGGACTCTCCTTCCTGGCTTAGACTGGGGGATGAGGGGAAGCATCTGCTTGAAATTAGCCAACTCCTTTTGCCAAAGTTCACAAGCTTCCCTCATGCTTGTTCCTTCCCACAGTGGATGCGCTCTGACGATTTGCAGGCCACAACCTACTCGCCGAGCACCACGGATATCATGCTGCAAGAAAGAGCTCCTTGTTCTACGGTAGCCCAAATCAGGAATGGACAGCAGCCGGACTTGGTCCCAGATAAATCTGGCCCAGAATTGAATTGCATTTCAAAGCCTGCAATTCGAATACCTGGATTTGTCCCAAATTTGGGCTTCTTTCCACAGAAAGCCTTAGTGGTTTAGTTCATTACGACTTTAAATTAGAACAGACTTCTGATTGCATGGGGAGAGTTTATCACAGTTTTAATTTCATTTAGCAATTCAGGTTGTACAATCTGCTGCTCCTCACATTTGTATTCTGCCTAGAATCAGAGGCATTTTAGGGTTTTTTTTAATAGGCAGTATAAAAATATATGCATATAAAAGAATATCTGCAATTACTTAATGAAATATCGAAAATCCAAGGATACTTTAAATCTTTTAAAAACCCTCCTTTATTCATCCGATTCTATTTTTTTCTACTGCTTTATCCTCCTTGGGGGTTTTTCTCCGCCTTTTCTTGTTTATATCTTTTCTCATATGGTGTTCAGCAAAATGTAGTTTTGAAACTCAGCCAAAGGCAAAGAAAGGGGAAAGGTCAGTCCATTTCTTAGGAGCTGTGGCCTGCCAGGGCCTGGGTGGGACCCCGGGGGTCAGGGGTTGTGGCATCCAAGCAGGCAGACAGCGCAGGTCTGGGGGGAACACAGGTGAGATTTTTCTGCCCAGGATGACCCTCACTGCTGCAGTCAGGTGGGTCCTGGGGCAGGATGGCCACATGGGCCGCTTGGCCTTGGACAGTCTGTCCTCAACCACTAGAGAGGGTTGCTTTTCCAGGGGTGTCAAATTCAATTTCATTGAGGGCCACACCAGGGTTGTGCTTGATCTCAGCGGGGCGGGGTGGTGTGGGGGTGGTCGGGGGCTTGGCAAGGTTGGGCATGGTTAGCTCAAAGTCACTCGTTGAGACTCCATGTCAACTCATAAAATATTTCTATGGTCTTTTTAGAGTTGTCAACAGAAAGGGAGGGGAGAGTAGTGCGACAGCTTGCAAACCGAAACTGCATTCCATAAATGCTTTCAAAGATAGTAACTAGGGGACTGAAGTTTCTGCCGCACAAATATCTAACTGGAGAGCCTGATTGATGACTCTGGGCTAGGGAGGTGTCCCATTGGAGAATATGAATTACGATACACCCAGGGGGTGAAGGGAAAACCAGGGTCAAAGGTGACCATGAATGATGTGTCTCAGAGTGAGCTATACCCAGGCAGTGTCGGACATGGTAACTCCCAATAAATCCTTTTGAAGTTTTGGAAGTTTGGCTCGAGACTCGTGATTTAAATGGGGGGGGGGGTAACTGCCCGAACCCTGACAGCTAGCTGAGACACCTTGACACTCCGTTTTCCTGCCTCCAGCAGCCCTCTGCCAGCGAAAACGGAGTGTGCAGCTGTCATGGCCAAAAACGGAGCCCTGGAGGGCCTTGCATGCCCCCCACGAGCTCCGTTTTCATTGGCAGAGGCCCCACAGGCTGACCCTTCGCTGCTTCCCTGCGGACCGGATCCGGCCCCCAGGACTTGAGTTGGACACCCCTGGTCCAGGCGGACATTGGAGATGATGGGGTGAGGGTGGGGGTCAGAGACAAAGGTGGGCTTCAGGTCTGTCCTTTGTTGCTCTCCTTTCAAGGAATGTACCCTGAAGGTCCAGGAGGGGAAGTTCAAGCTCCAAGATCTGCTGGTGGTGCCGATGCAGAGAGTCCTGAAGTATCACCTCCTGCTCAAAGTGAGTCATTTTCCACCTTCCAGAGGGACGGAAAACACAGAAACATTTCTGGAGTGGGCAGGTGGGCTTCAGTCAGTCAGAGCATCCCAGGTCAGGATTACAGAACTGGAAGGGGTCTTGGAGGTCTTCTAGTCCACCCCCACCCCCACTCGAGCAGGAGACCTTATACCAGGGGTAAGGAATGTTGGCTCTTTTATCACTTATGGACTTCAACTCCCAGAATTCCTGAGGGAGCCATAAAAGGTTCCCCATCCCTGGCCTACTGGTTTTTTCAGTTGTGAGGGAAATCAATTTTTGACTTGAATGGGACTGTTTAATATACAAATGTAGGACATACAAAGAATATATATAAAAATATGTCCTACATTTGTATATTAAACAGTCCCATTCAAGTCAAAAATTGATTTCCCTCACAACTGAAAAAACCAGTAGGCCAGGGATGGAGAACCTTTTATGGCTCACTCAGGAATTCTGGGAGTTGAAGTCCGTAAGTGATAAAAGAGCCAACGTTCCTTACCCCTGCCTTATACCATTCCAGACAAATGGCTCTTCAATCATCATCATCCTTTAATGACCCCATAATCCCTTGCGGGGTAGAGTTTGGGCAACTGAATGGAGCTAGCAGAGCATTTAATGGCCTGATGCCCTTCCTGTCACCAATACGGAGTTTTGTTCAGCAGATATATTCTCATTGTGCCCAGATCTACAGGAATCTGGATCTCTACCTAGCATCGAACTTACAGCCTTCTGATTGGGAGGCGAGCAGAGGTGGGATTCTACCAGTTCCGTACACTTCTCTCGAACCGGTTGCTCTGAAAAGCAGCAAACAGAAAGCATCCATAGAACCGGTTCTAAGTCTGCTGCTGTTTTGGCCCATCCACCGGTCTGGGCTCTTACCTGACCTTTATTTCCTGTGTTTTCAACCGCAGCTGCTTTGCGTGAACACAGCTGCGGTTGGAAAAAGCAGGAAAAAATGCTTTCTCAACCGCTGTGCACCCGCCCCGCAGTGCTGCTCAGCTGTCCAGGCAGCCAGCTGATGACGATACACACGTGCGTAGTTACGCCGCTTGGATCCCACCCCTGGAGGCGAGAGCTCCACCTCTAGGCCACCGCACCATTCACAAATGGCACTTCAATCTTTGCTTAAAAACCTCCAGTGATTGAGCAGCCACAACTTCTGGACGCCATTCCACTGATTGATTGTTCTTAAGGTCAGGAAGTTCTTGACTGGATCTCTGTTGCTTCTTGTCCTGCCTTCAGATGCTTTGGAAAATGGGAGCTGCAGCAGACTGCTGGCTCATACCGAACTAGGTATCCACAAGGACACCGAGATTGCTCTTGGAGTTACTGTTGTTGAGCTAGGTTCTGTACCTGTGTTAAAACCTTAACATTTCTTACCACTGAAATGCATTTTGTTGCATAGGGGCCCAGGGTTCAAATCTGTCAAGATCCTTCTGTATTTTGAGCCTATCTTCTGGAGTGTTGGCTTTTCCTGCCAGCTTGGTGTCATCTGCAGATTTGGTGACTTCCCTTTCTATCCTCTGATCTAAATCATTTATGAAGATCAATATCAAGAGTATTGGGCCTAAGGCAGAACCTTGGGGACCCCACTGCTTCCTTCTCTCCATGTAGATAGATGTAGCTCCATTTAGGACTACATGCTGAGTGCCGTTGGTCCACCAGTTAAGAATCCATCTGGTGTTGATGCTGTCTATCCCACAGTTTTAGACCTTGCCAAGAAGTAGGCTGTGGTCTCTTTGTCAAACGCCTCACTGAAGTCCAAGTAAATTACGTAGACATTGTTCTGCTGGTCACTTCGTCATTTTGTCAAAGAATGCACTCTTGTTTGTCTGGCATGACCTGGTTTTGGCTCCTACAACATAACAGATGGGGACATCTCCTCAATGCCGACTCCAGTTGGGTTGGTAGAACCAAGAGCCAGGCCCAGGTTGCCCATGTGCCTCCTGGAGCCCAGATGAGATCCGGAGGCTCTGCATCGGGTGGGCGGAGAGCTGCACCTCATGCGAAGGGGCAGGTGCCCCCAGCTGACCAGGGAGTCTTTCAGACAACTTCAGCGTGGGCCACCTCTGGCTCTGCTTGGGCCCCCTTGCCGAGGATTCTCCCCTGTGCAAATGCTTTTGGTTCCACCCAGAAATTAATGATGCAATTATTCTCACAAACCTTGATTAATTCTGGCATGTTTGTTCAAGCTTAGACCAAATCATCTGATTCTGCATGTGTTGTCCGCGCCCCCCACCTGCCTGTCAGCCATTATTCTTGGGACAAGCAACTCCAACCCTTGGCCCAAAGGTGCTTTTTTCAAGAAACAACTGGACTTCCTGGTTTTTTTCTTTGAAGATGTTTCACTTCTCATCCAAGAAGCTTCCTCAGCTCTGATTGGATGGTGGGGAATGGAAGGATTTATACTCCTTGCAGACAGCTGGTCATTTGCATCCTTTGAGAGGGTTATTGAGGCAGCTTGGAGGTTTATCTGTGTCCTCAGGGTCACCTGAGTGGAGTAAACGGGTGTGGAGCCTTCTTGGAACTGTTGTAGACTGGAGATAGATGATGGCATATCCCTCCCCCTCTGTTGCACCACTCAGGTGATCCTGACAAACAGATAAACCTCTAGGTGACCTCAATGACTCTCTAAAAAGGATGCAAATGACCAGCTGTCTGCAAGGAATATAAATCCTTCCCTTCCCCACTTTTTCTTGGATGAGAAGCGAAACGTCTTGAAAGAAAAACAAGGAAGCCCAGTTTGCCAGTTGAAAAAAGTCCCTTTGGGACAACCCTGACCTGGATGGCTGAGGACTCCATAGACAACTCCATCCCTTGTTTCTTGGCAGGGCCTCTCCTGCCACCTACTCCAGTGGCCTTGAACCCCTCGTATAGCGAGGTGGAGCAGGAAGCAGCCAGGCAGGCAGTGGATACAGTAACCCAGGATGACGGTTTGTCTTCTAGGAGCTGCTCAGCCACTCGTCCGACCGGCCAGAGAAGCAGCAGCTGAAGGAAGCCTTGGAGGCCATGCAGGTGGGGTCCCGTGGAAGGTCTTTGGGGGGGGGCATGGCCTGGTCTCTGAGAAAGGACTGCTCCCCAAGCCCCGCCCTTCACCCCAGCTTTGCTCAGGCTGGCTTGGCTGTGCTCTGCTTGAATGGCACAGGCGCCCTGATGCTGTCGGGCGAGCGAGGCTGAGCCCAGAAGCAGACCCATCTTTCTGCCCTTGGAGCGGATCCTTGCGATGCCACTGACTGCCCCGCTTCTTCGCCTTTCAGGACTTGGCCATGTTCATCAATGAAGTCAAACGGGACAAAGAAACCTTGAAGAAAATTAGCGAATTCCAGAGCTCCATCGAAAACCTGGTAAGGGCAAAGGAGCCGCGTGGGCTCTGAGTGACAAGAGAGCCCCCCCCCCCCCGGTCCCCTGTCCACTCCGGAAGCCCCGGTGGCTCCTCGGTCAAGAGATTGGGCCTCCCGTAATGGCTGCTGTGGTGATTGCAAACTACCTTAGCCAGCTGAAGGGCACCGACAGTGCCAACCGGAGCAGGCTCCAGGGCTGGGCAGTCCCCACTCTGGGCTGTGCAACAAGGGGCCTAGCGCTCCCCCGGTGAGGGAGGGTCACAGCTGTTGAGAGAGGGCTTTGATGCCTGAGACCCTGGCAGGCCAAAAGGGATCGCTGGGCTCAGGCAGGTGGACATGGGAGGATGCCTCGGGGGGGGGGGGCAACACCCAAGAGGGGGACACCAACCCTCCCCCTGCTCTCTGGTCTCGCCCAGATGTTAGTTTGCCTGCTCACAGGTCCCCAGACCTGGATCACACCCAGGAAGGGGCTTCACTGCCATCTAACCCCCAAAGGGCCCAGTTTCCCCCTTTTCTTTCTCTGGCAGCTGAGGGGCCACTTTGGAGTCTTCGGGGTTAGTGGGGATTTGGCCCTTTTAACCTTTGTCCCCTTTTCCCACAGCCGGTGAAGCTGGAAGAGTACGGGCGGCCAAAGATCGATGGGGAGCTGAAGGTCCGGTCCATCATCAACCACACAAAGCAGGATCGGTGAGTCAGCCAAGCAGGAAAAGCCTCCTCTGGGGCCCCTGGCTGTGCAGAGACCCTTGAGGGCCACACTGGTGCAGGTGGCTGAGTTCCCAGGCAGGAACCCCCACCCATGGCAGCCCATTCAGCAAACCAGGGAGGGTTAGCATCATGTATGAAGGCAATGTCCTTCCTTCCTTCCTTCCTCCCCTCTCTCCTTCCCTTTTTTTCATCTTTGTTCTTTCTCTTTCTCCTCCCTTCTTCCTCCCTCCCTCCTTCCCTCCCTTCCTTTCTCTTTCCTTCCTCCCTCTTTCCCTCTTTCTCATCTTTTTTCCTTCTCTTTCTCCTCCCTCCCTTCCTCTCCCTCAGTCCTGGCAGATGCAGATTCCACTTTTGTGCATTTGCCCCCTGGGTTCCAGCATCCAGAGTGGGGAGGGTCCAGCTCCCCTTGTGCCAGGCCCTCCTGTCCTCTCCTTCCCAGGACCCCCTTTCCCTGCTAGAGAACAGCAGCAGCAGCAAGGCAAGGGAGCTCAGAGCTGTCCTTATCTGCCAGATGAGGAACCTCTTCAGCAGCTGCCCTCCTCCTGGAAGTGGGTTCAAGTTGGGGGCTTGAGGAGACGGACCCTCTGCCCCCCCTTCCTGCATTAACAGGGAAGAGCCTGGCCTTGGCTCGTCTCCCCCCCTCAAAAAAAAGCTGGACTAAGGCAAAAGGCTGGTGCTTCCTGGACTCCCCGTCCTTCTTGGGGACCACTTAGAGGGTGACGGCTACCCTTGGCACCAGCCATGTGCCAAGGCCCCCAGGCGTTCCTGGCCTTGCCCTGAGCCCCATGGCGGGTGGTGGAAGTGGCTTTTAAAGGGGCCCCAGGAAGAGATGGGGGGGTCTGGACTCCCAGGGAGCCAATTGCAACTTGTTGGGGCCAGAACCTGGCCACACTGGCCAGAGATGATAAACCCCCTGGACCAAGGCCTCCAGTTAGGACATCTAGGCCCAAGCTGCCCCTCTTTGGCTGGCATGGTTCTCCAAGGAAGAGAGGGGGGAGGATGGGAGCCCCTTCCCCAAGGCCTGAGGGAGGGGAAATGTGCAGACATGGTTTCTGAGGTTTCCTCTTCTGATTCTGGGACAGGTATTTGTTTTTGTTTGATAAAGTGGTGATTGTCTGCAAAAGGAAAGGCTACAGCTACGAGCAGAAAGACATCCTGGAGCTGCTCTGTTACAAGATGACCGATGACCCCACCAACAACAAGGACATCAAGAAGGTGGGCACCTCCCTCCCCTGCCCCCCCCTTTCTCCCTTCCCTTCATGGCCAGGAGGGAGAGCTCTAGCCAGGAGAAGCACATTGGGCGCCCCCAAAGGACTGGGGTGCTCAGGCTGCCCAGGGGCTGGAGGCTGTTGACTTCCCCATTCTCCAGGGGGCAGAGGGGGTGTCCTGCTGCTGCCTGGGCCCTTTAGAGAAATCACAGTTCCATCACTGGGGGGGGGGGAGGGGGGGGCTGTGTCCTTTGGCAGTGGCCCGTCTCGTGCACATTCGCCCCAAGGAGAAACATCTATTCTGGTCTGCTGCCAACAAGGGTTCCCACGTGGAGAGTAGCTGCTTGGAGCGATGTGTGGATGGACGACGGAGGGCTCAGGAAACCCAGCCCCTCTTTTTTGCCTGTTTTCTTCCCTGTTTTTCTAGGGGGCTTCGTGGGTGGAGCCCCCGACACCCCCCCCCAGGCTCTGGAGGTGCAGATCCAGAAAGAGGGCCCTCCCGCTCACTCCCTGAACATCTGGCCCACTTGGGGGCTGTGGGGATGGGGAGAAAGGGTGCCCCTTGTTTTAGAGTCTGAGCAGGTGGGATTGGGAGCTTGTGGTAACCAACTGTGTCTCCGCTTCCATTTTGCTTCTCAGTCGCATGGGAAAATGGTGAGCTTTTCTCTACTCTCTTTGCCTTTTGCTGCTGCTGTAATAATCCTGGATGAGGCTGAATGGGCATCGTCCAGGGGGCTGCGTGGGGCGGGGTGGGGGGGCTGCAGTTAGTGCAGGAAGGCTTACAAGCAGCCCTGTGAGGTGGGCTTGCCTGACAAGGGCGAGTGGAGCAGAGAGGGCGAAAGCCTCTTTGCAGGTGAGGCAGCCTCCTCCTGGGCTCCTGGCAGCCTCTTTCATGCTGCTGGCAAAGAGAAGGAAGATGCCCCCTGCCAGCCTCTGCTTCGGCCCTCTCAGAGCCAGCACCGAATTCCCAGTCCTTGTAGCCCGGAACGGAGGGCAGCTGGCCAAGCTTGATGCCTCTGGGGCTGCGACTCGGCCACCCAAGGGTGCCTCTTAAGGGTGGGGCAGTGGCTTCCAGCCCCACACCCCGGCCCTCCCTGGCCTGCACCGGCCTTGGGTTTCTCCTGCTCTCCTCTGCGTCCAGCTCCATCCCCTCCCTCTCTCTTTCCCCACAGTGGTCTTATGGCTTCTACCTCACTCACCTTCAAGGCAAGCAGGGATTCCAGTTCTTTTGCAAGACGGAAGAGATGAAACGGAAGTGGATGGAGCAGTTTGAAATGGCCATGTGAGTGTCCGGGCCCAGGTCGAAAGGCTGAATGGTCAAGAAGCCAGCAGGCGTGGCCGGCTCCGGCTGGCAGTCTGACCCAGGCCTTGGTACAGGGGATGCATGGGCAGGACTAAGTTGTGCCGTGTGGCCTGGCCCTGAGCCTCAAAGGGCCCCCTCCTCTTCACACGACCTGAACTGAGTGGAGCTCCTTTTCTTTGCCCAGATCCAACATCAAGCCCGAGAAAGCCACGGCGAACAACCACCAGTTCCAAATGTTCACCTTTGACAAGACCACCAACTGCAAAGCCTGCAAGATGTTTCTAAGGTGAGTGTTCTTCCTTCTTCAGGCACCCACAGACTCCTCCGATGGTGCTGCTCATTTTACTGTAAAGCTGCATGATTACGAAAAGGCTGGCAGCCGCAGTGCCACAGGCAGCCTGGCAGCCATGCAGCTCTGCGGCTTCTAGGCACACCGAAGCAGGGCTGCCATATGGCAAACGGCACCTGCTTTGGAGCCCACCACTTCCAGGGCCCCACCAGCAGCTCCCCAAATGCAAAGCACTCTGTGTTGCTGGTCAGGGTCCATGATGGCCACAGCTCTGCCACCTTCCAAGAGCCACGGCTGTGTGGGCTGCCACAGGACTGGTTCTCAGTGCCCCCCAGACCAAGCGGAGAGTTTCTGCCTGGATTCTTCCCTCCACCCCAGAAATCCGGTGGGCCTCCCATGCGCTCAGGCTCGAGGGGTTGTCTCCGCACTCTGATGTCACCAGCCTGTTCCCATGGTGTCTCCCCATGCATGGCCAGCATGCTAAGCCCAGGGAGAGGGATGCAGGCAAGGACCAGAGGGAAAGGCAGCTGGGGGGCAGCAGGAGGGTTGGGGAGGAAATGGGGCCGTTGAAAGTTTGAGGATCAGTCATGTCCAGCTTTTTTCACTGCCGTTGTAACTTTGATTAACCGGCATTCATCAAGGGCTGCCTGCCTATTTAAATGATCCAGAGCTGGAAGGGATTTGGGGGAACCATCTGCTCCAGCCCAGTGCATTCCCTCGGCCCCTCTCCCTCTAAATGCCCAGTGGGGGTATTTCTGCCCCGGACCCTTCAGGGCTGGTGAGAGTGCGATAGCCAAGCCTGGTGTGCCCCAGGATACAGACTCCCCAGGTGACTTCTCACCTGGCACCCAATTGGGTTGAAGGCCACCCTCCGGCCATTTGAACTTAGGCAGACCTGGGGTGCAGAGCAACCCAGAAAATGGCTTTGTTTGGTAGCTGTTTGGGGCAAGGTCAGCAGTGACCCAGCAGGGCGGTTACAAGAGGTGGCAGCAGCGGCTCAGGGCTTTCTTCCCTGGCTGGCCTCAATGGAGGGTCTCCTTCTTGGCTCTGGGCCCTCAGTATCACGGCTGCCTTCGATGGGGGTGGGCTCAGCCCCAGCCCAGAATCTGAGCGGGAGGGCTTCCCTGCGTCTGAGGAGATCAGGGCTCCCCAGGGGTACAACCTGCTGGACGGAGGGTGCTCCCAGGGCTCAGCTCTAGGCAGGCATGCTGGGCTAGCAGCCTCTCTTTCCACAGGGGAACCTTCTACCAAGGCTACCAGTGCCTGAAGTGCAAGGCAGGCGCCCATAAGGAGTGCCTGGAGGTCATCCCACCCTGTAAATTCAGTAAGTGATCCACGCATCATATCTTGCAGAACTGCCCTCTAGCCCAGAAAACAGGGTAGGGCTGTGCCTGCTGCCAAGGAGTCTGTTGTCCTGGTGTCCCCAGGTGAAGCAGAGAGCCTGGGCTGACCACTCCACTGCCCCAAGAAAGTCTGGTGGGCCTTCCATGGGGACAGACTTGGAGTAGTGCTCTCCAAACCAGCACACGCTTCCCTGCAATAAAAGGGATGGTTCATGAGCTGTGGTGGCGCAGTGGTCAGAGTGCAGTACTGCAGGCTACTTCTGCTGACTGCCGACTGCCAGCAATTTGGCAGTTCAGATCTCCCCAGGCTCAAGATTGACTCAGCCTTCCGTCCTTCTGAGGTGGGTAAAATGAGGACCCAGATTGTTGGGGGCAAAAGGCTGACTCTAAACCACTTAGAGGAAAGCACTGTGAAGTGGTATATAAGTGCTATTGCTAGGTGAGAAGGCAGGGAAGGAGGGTGGGAGGCAGATGAAGGGAGGAAGGAAGAAAGGGAAGGGAAGGGAAGGGAGGAAGGAAGAGAAGGAAGGAAGGGCAGTGGTGTCACAGTGGTTGGAATGCAATATTGCAGCCTAATTCTGTTCGCTGTCAGGAGTTCGATCCTGACTGGCTCAAGGTTGACTCAGCCTTCCATGGGTAAAATGAGGACCCAGATTGTTGGGGGCAAGAGACTGATTCTGTAAACCACTTAGAGAGGGGCTGTAAAGCGATATATAAATCTATTGCTATTGCTATTTGCTCCAATGGTTGCCTGTTGAGCCTGGTGCCCTGCATCACCCGCGAGGCTGCTGCATCCCGAGAACTTGTCTCCGTGGGCTTCTTTCTGAGGGGCAGATAGAAGAGCTGAGCCCCCACCCCCAGACACCTTCCTTATTGGGGGTCCTCGTCAGCCTCTCACCTGTCCCAGAAGGGCAGAGCAGCTGTGGAGACATGTCCCTTTTGCAGCTGGTTAGAGGATGTTGTATGTCATAAATTGTTTCGAAAAATACGTTTTGCCCTCCTGTAACACCACCATCATTTAACAAACATATTTGTAACTGAAAGGACGGTCTAAACCTTGAAGGTGGGTCAAGAGGCGAGGAAGGGGAAAGAATTTGGAACAGCAACAAATGAGCAGGGGGGATCCAGGTGGTCTTGAGATCTGCATGCACAAACTCACCGGCTGAGCTGCTCCTCTTAGGTGGCTTCTCCATTAACCTGCCACTTTTTAACGTTGCCTTCTAGGTTCTCCTGCTGAGCAGGTAAGAAATGTGGATTTTCTTCGTCCTTCTCTGGGGAGGGACACGGGGAGCAAAGTGCCAGGCGAAGACACCGGGGGGTGCCTTTCTCCCAGGCCCCTCCCCCCCTTTCCTTAGATGCGAGGCTGAGGTCTTGGTTGGTCCTGAGACCAACCCTTGTCTTCCCCGATTTGAATGCCGTGTGTGTGTGTGTGTGTTGCAGCTCAGAATCTCTGCAAGACCTTTGCTGGCGGTGGGGCCTTGGGCAGGTGGGGGTCAGTTCTAAGAGCAAGAATATATTGTAGTGTGGACAAAAAGGCTCCAGGAGATTGAAACATCTTTCCTTTTATTTCTGAACAGGAATCACTGAATCTAGGTAAGCCTCCTCCTCTTCTTCCTCTTCCTCCTCCTCTTCCAACCAGGCAGCTTCCTGGTTGGTGCTTAAGAACAAAGTCTGGGTTTAATAGGAGAAAAGTTTCAGACACAACCATATTGCGAAATATGGTAGGCAGAGATGCCTGCGTGGTTGCAGCTGCCCCCTCACAGGCACGTCGACCGGCTGCTCCCTGCCAAGCAGGTGCCTGGGCATCACAGTGCAGAAGGCAGGATGGGAGATGGAGAGGGCAAGCAAGCCGCTCCTTTCTATGCCTGCCAGGGTCATGCAGATGCCTTTCCCTTGGCAGGCTGGCACTGCTACCCAGCCGGATGCACCCCAAAGAAAGACTTCAGAAGGACAGTAGCTCTTACTTGCCTGTTAGAAAATCATCCTCCTCCTCTTTTCTTGATTCCCTTGTGGGGTGGAGTCTGGGTAACTGAATGGCGATGAGTGTTTACTGGCCGGATGCCCTTCCTGTTGCCAGTACAGAGTTTTGTTCAGCAGATACATTCTCATCGTGCCCAGAGAGAGAAATATCTGCCTCTACCTAGGATTGAACTCACAGCCTCCTGATGATGAGGAGAGAGCACCACCTCACCACCCACTTGCCTGTAGAAAATGTGCCCCTTAAATTAAAAAGCAGAGTTAATACTCGGTGCAGTTTGTCCCTTTGAAGGTTTGTGCTGGTAGCGTGAGACGTTCCTGTAAGGGAGGTAGGGACTAGTGCGGCAGATGAAGCCAACCGCCCACCCCTTCCAAATCCTGTAGTTGGCTGACCTCTTCCACTTATATTGTTTCATTATTTTCATAAGCTGCCTAGAAAAACGGTAAGGAAGAGCAGACATTAAATTAAAAAAATAAAGTTCATTGTATACCTTCTGCAGCCAGCAATTTGCCAGTCGGCCCACCTGAGCTTCCCCCCTCCCCGCACTCCAAGCGCAGGGGGGCAGCTGCTCCCAGGTGGAAGCTCTCCTTTAAGCAACCTTTTTGTTCAAAGAGCCAAAAAGTGATAGTGGACGCTCTTGAGCACTTGTTAAGGAAGAGCTGGATCCCGAGGCGGATCCCTGGGGAGCTGAAGGCCTGCACTCTGCCCCTTCCCCGTGGCCCCTGCCCAGAAATCAGCAGCTCAGGGCAAGATGGGCCCTCCATTTGCATTGGGCACCTCCTGCAGGGTGAAGTCAGAAGCCCCTCTGAGCAGAACTTGGCAGAACAACAGAATTGGAAGGGATCTTAAGGCTCTCCCAGGTTGCCACCGCCTTGGCTGAGAGATCCATCCAGGCCCCTGCAAAAGTTTCTGCCTTCCTTTCTAGGCCCTAAAATGGTGGCCCTCCAGAATTACCATGGCAACCCGGCTCCACCAGGGAAACCTGTGTTAACTTTCCAAATGGGCGAAGTGATCGAGCTGCTCCGAGGGGAACCGGATTCCCAGTGGTGGGAGGTGAGTGGACGAAACCTTACCTGACAAAACCTTCCACAGAATTCACCTTTGAGCCTGCCGGGCATTTTAACTTGAAATTCTGTACTTGGGGGGAGGGGGGGGGGAATGAGGAGACACTGGCTGGCTAGGATGGACGCTGGGTTTATCCAATGGCCCCAGGATCTGGGACCCAGAACCCTTGGCCAGTCTGGGATCCTGCTCTGCCATCCGCCCACGGTGAACTCAGGAAGCCTGGCATCCTGGTTTGCGAGTCCAGCTAATCCTGTTTGCCGCACCAAATAGAAGGAAGCCTGGGCTGAGCCCCTTCCCCACAGCATCCAGGGGCGCTTCTGGGAGGAGGCTAGCAAGGTCCGTTGGCTGAAGGAGTTCCACGCCCCAGGCTGTAGCTTAACCAGGTTGCAAACCCAAATCAAGGTTGTGGGAACTCAGCCCTTGAGTCAGCCCATTTGCATTAACACGTTCAATATTATAGAGAGGGCATCATTGTGTCTTGTTGACTTGTGTTGTGGCTGTCGTGTGAATCCTTGAGAGAGTGAAAGCCTCCTCGTGTGGGAGGGAAGAAACACACCTACACTCACGGGGGACAAAGGGTGTCCATGATGTTGCTGCTTCTTTTATGCCCCTGCCTGGGTTTCCGCCCCACATGGCAGGATGGGCCAGTTCTGACCTGGCTCCCAAACATGACAAACCCTCTGTAGTTACCTAATTGTTCCCTTTATTAAGAGGGCCAGAAGCCCTAGCAAAAAGTCTCTCTCTCACACACACAACAAGCTAACAAGTCTGTTTGTCTGAGAGATGAATAGTTGTCTGGCACGCCTATTCACCTCCGGCCCCTGCCTTTTATCCCCAGAGCTAGTGGGAGCGCTTTGCTAGTAGTGGTGGCTCTTCCGTCCCAAGGACCGGCCCATAGATTTCCACTGCTCTCCTCTCCTCTGCCTTCTGTGCATCTGCACTTCAGGCACTGGACCCAGCTGTTCCTCCTCATCAGCTACCTCCAGACCTGGCAGCTGTTTATTCTCTAGTTGAGGGCTGATAGACAGCCCAGGCTCCACCTCTCTCTCTCTCTCTCTCTCTCTCTCTCTCTCTCTCTCTCTCTCTCTCTCTCTCTGATAGCTCCATTCCCACTTCCCCCTCAGAGCTCTCTGGGTTACCTTGATGCTGACCCTGACTCCCACTCCTCCTCCTCCGATTCAGCTGCTGGAGGGGGGGGGGTGGCTGAGAGGCCACAACAGGGCCCTTGTGTGAGGGACTCTTCTCTTTCTTCCAGGGGAGGCTCATCGTGTCCAAGAAATCTGGCTATTTCCCCAGCTCGTTGGTCAAGCCTTGCCCAGTGGACGCACGGGTAAGAGTCCTGGAGGCAGGAGCCACGATCAAGGCCATGCGCCCCTGCCCCCCCCCCCCATGGCTGAGTCCCCAGACTGATGGCTGCTGCATTCAGTGGCTGACCCCTTTTTGGTTTGAGGGCGGATGATTCCCTGCTCCTGGCCCTGGGGGTCTTCTGCTCCACTGCTCACAGCTGAGACCCCCCCCCCCGCATGGGATGCCCTTGGGAAGAATGCATTAGAATCCCCCCCCACTCCAAATCGCCACTTTTTTCCCTGCTGCAGCCTCCCAGCAGCCGCTCCCCTTCACGAGAGATGGACTACTCCACGTACCCCTGGTGAGTTGGGTGGGTGGGATTGGCTGGGCCCCTCCCCCTAATCTGGAATCTTCTCATCGGTGAGGAGACTGGGAGGGGGGGAATACAAAGTGGCTGGGATGCAGGGGACAGTCTCTTGCCTGCTGGATGCAAACTGGCTCTGCCTCTTCAGCATCGTCCTTCGAAATAACCAGCACTCCTCGGGATGGGAGGCCCTCAAAGGGAATCCTTTCTCTCCAAGCCCCGTTGACAGGTGTGCCTTGGAATAGCTGCCAGTGGCACCTGTGAAAAGGAAGAAAAAACAGCTGAAAAATAAAAGAACCCTCTGTGTCCTGTAGGACAGAGTTCCCCAGGGTTTCCAGCTTTGCGGACTGGGGTTGCAGGTTTCACAGGAGCAACCAGCAAGCATGCATGCACAGCTCCATTTGCACACGTGGTGTGCATGTCCACCTGCCCCTCACGCAAATTTGTGCATGCTCACTGGACATTTTGGCTGCCTTGGTTGCAGACCCCTCGCACGGCCCAAGAGTTGGGGACCCTTTGGTGTAAGACTTTTTCCCCCAGGTCTTGCTCAAAATGGACAGAGAGCTTCGTCCCTCAGAAAGGATGATGGGAAGGCTTCCTTTGGGTCAGACCCTCTTGTGGCTTTTGGTGTGCTGTTGTCTCTTCAGCCAAACAGGGGAGGGAGGAAGAATTAGTGCAGCGGGGTAGGTAAGAAGTGGCCTCCTCTTCAGTTTTGGGTTGAACCACTTTGGGGAGGTGTTGCTTGAAGCCACAACCTGGAGCCACAGGAGAGGGCCTCATTGACCCCCAGGGTCTAGGATTTGAGGGGCTGCCCCAGAGAGGAGGGATGACCTACAAGGTCCCTTCCAACTCTGTTAATCTGTAAATTTGTAGAGGTGCACGATTGCAGATTGAGGGCAGCCAGAGAAGGACGGGTGGCTGAGGAGACCCTTGGAGTGGCAGGAGCTGCGAAGGGGAAGACCGAGGGTTCCCGGGGGATTCTGGCATGAGACCAGGATCCCAACATCAGAGGGCCACTGGGGGATCTGAGGGGGAATCTCTCCTAACCCAGAGGATGGGTCTTAGGTTTGCAGGCAACATGGAGAGGCAGCAGACGGACAACCTCCTGAAGCAGCACGCCAGCGGGACCTACCTGATCCGGGAGAGGCCAGCAGAAGCCGAGCGTTTTGCCATCAGCATCAAGTCAGTGGCTTGCGAAGCACAGCCTCTCGTACCCCCGAGGGGCACGCAGGAGATGGGTTCACACAGACCCCAGCTAGCTTCCAGACCCCTCCCCATCTTCCTATTCCAGAGAGTCAGCCATGGCTTCACGGGTGGCCCTTTTCAACTGGCCTTGCAAACCTCTGTTCTTTCTATTTGATGAAGGAGAGTTCTTGTTTTTAGAGTTCGCCAAAGGGAACTTTCCTGCTTCCGGTAATTGGTCCCCAATCAGTCTGCACCGGGGTCCTCCCTGGGAGGCCACATTCGCCTCTCAAGCCCCCAATGGGAAGTCTGCTTGTCCCCCTCCTGCCCCCCCGCCAGTGGAGCAAGCTTTCAATTCCAGCATTTCAGCACATAGGGGACACCCAGCCCAGATGGGATCTTTGGCTTAAGCTCAGCTCTGCCAGCCTCTTCCATGGGGTATATATGGAGGGGTGGTCTTTTGGGTGGGAAACACCCCTGCAATGGTCTTCTGGAACCTCTGCCCTCTGCCCCGTGCAGGTTCAATGATGAGGTCAAGCACATTAAAGTGGTTGAAAAAGATAACTGGATCCACATCACAGAAGCCAAGAAGTTTGAAAGCCTCTTGGTAGGTTGGTATTTTGGGAGGCAACAACAGGCTGGTCTTGGACCTGGACTTCCCAGGGGCTCCAAGGGGCTCATATGGGCTTTGACCCGTCTTCTGCAGGAATTGGTGGAGTACTATCAAGCCCATTCACTGAAGGAGAGCTTCAAACAGCTGGACACAACGTTAAAGTATCCCTACAAATCCCGGGAACGCTCAGCCTCAAGAACCTTGGCTCGATCCCCAGGTAAGGACCGTCTCCATCCTGCCGGGGGTCGCAGAACAGATGGAGAGCTTGCAAAAGGAGCCCCCACCCCCTTTGCTGCTGCATGGCTGGCATCCCCAGGCTGCCCCTTGAAGGCCCAGCCCCCACCAGCGGCTTGCTTTCCCCTTGGCCTGCAGGTCTGGCCGGCAGCAGAGAAGCCCAGCAGGGGAAAGACTCCTGCTATGGGGATGGGGCACTCCCCCCCCCCGCCTTTCAAGGCCCAGTGCCCCATGGCTTTCCACCCAGCCCAGCAGAGCCAGGGGCCCAGTTTAACCAGGGGTGGTCAGTGGCTGTTTTTCTATCAGTGGGTTGGAGGGAGGCGTTTGCAACACAACTCCAGCTTTCTACACATACACCTCAACAAGGAAGGGCTGGGAAAGAGGATCCCCCCTCCCCAATCTCTTCTGTGCAAGCCCCTCTGTGTTCCTCCCTGCAGCATCTTAAGCTGCTTTTTATCACAGAAATGCCCAAGAAATTCTAAAACTCCCCTGAGGCTGAAACGAAGCAATTTTCATGCCTGAATTTGAGTTTATGTAAAGGACGCTGGGGTCCCTTTGGAAGGGGACAGGTTTTTGCCACATCCCTCAGCCCTAATGGGGAGAAAGTCAAACAACCCCCACCCGCCACCCCAGGAGAAAGCAGGACTTCCCTGCCCTCTGCTGTGCTCTCTCACGAAAGAACCGAGTTTGTGCAAGCTCCCCCGCTGATCACAAAGCCCCCCCCCCCCTCCATGGCTGAGGGGTGAGTGATGAAGGGGCTGGTCTGAGTGTGTGGACAAGCAGGGGACCAGTGGCCTCTGCTTGGCCAAATGAACCAGGAAGCTCCATCCCGATTTGTTTATGGCTTGGGACGAGATTGCTCCGGAGGTCCTTCCTGTGTGATTCTGGCTTCGTCCCCAAAACTCATTTGGAGGAGGAGGAGGAGGAGGAGGAGGAGGAGGAGGAGGAGGAGGAGAGCCTGTGGCTGAGGCTGGTCCTGCATCTGGGCTCTCTGGGCAAGGGGGGTGGGCTTCCAAACACCCTCAGTGGTCCTTTTGGATGCTGTCCACTTGCTTGCTCCGAGCCGCGCTCCACAGTCCAGTTGCTGGGCAGCCGCATC
The DNA here is from genome assembly GCA_033807585.1 of Hydrophis major. Classification (NCBI taxonomy): domain Eukaryota; kingdom Metazoa; phylum Chordata; class Lepidosauria; order Squamata; family Elapidae; genus Hydrophis; species Hydrophis major. The sequence goes on from CM066341.1 coordinate 10,574,788, forward strand.
TGAGAGCAGCTGCCCTTTGGCGCTTGAAGGAAAAGGGCAAAATCCTCCCCAGGAGCCAAGTCTGCTGGGCCTGCTCCTTTGGAGAGAGCCCTCCCTGGCCCCACGGAGGAGGACTGGTGTCCTTCCCAGGCCGATGCTTTGCTCAATCCCCTCCAGGCAGGAGAGCACCTGGCTTCCTCTGTGAACATCGGCCTGCAGCAGGGTCTCCATCCGGGGAGGCAGACGGGGTAGAGAGGCTGGTCAGCCACCTGTCAGGCCGAAGTGTGCAGAGCCGGGTGGGCTGGGTGGGCTTTTTCCCTGCCTTGCTGATTTCTCCCGTTTTGTAAACGTCCCCTTTTAATACTGTCTCCCCCCCCCGCTCCCCTTTCTCCTGCTGCCTCCATTTCCCTCTAACTTCTTTTCTGCAGCTGCCTGCGCTTCCTACAATTTTTCCTTTCTCAGTCCTCAGGGCCACCACTTCACTTCTCAGAATCCCTCCACTCCTTTTTGGTCAGGTAGATATAGCTCTCTCTCTCTCTCTCTCTCTCTCTCCCTCTCTCCCCCCGTCTCTCGATATAATAAATACAGTAGTATCCTATCTATATCTATATATATCTATATGCATGCAGAGGTGCCCCCCCTCCATTTGCTGAAGGACAGTGGCACCTGCTGGTCACCTAAGAAAGGACGGGTTGATCCTCTGCCCACAGCTGGCAGGTCAGCCCCAGCTTCTAGTCCAGCCTTGGCAGGGCAGCTTAACAGCAGTTGAGAAAGGCTCCTTGCAGCCAGAAAGGCTACAGAGGGGCCCAGGGAGAACTTGGACCACCACCACATTTTAGCCAGAAAGAAAAGGAAACAACCAGAAACCTGCTGACGTGGCTCTCACCTGTTGTCTCGGGAGCTGGACAGGTCAGAGGCCATGGCAAGCCCCTTCACTCTTCTTCCTTCGTATCTCCCTCCCGCCAGTCTTCACCCCTCGGGCCATCGGGACTGCAGTGGCCAGGTACAACTTTGCTGCCCGGGACATGCGGGAGCTCTCCCTGCAGGAAGGGGACGTGGTGAAGATCTACAGCCGGATCGGCGGGGACCAAGGCTGGTGGAAGGGGGAGGCCAACGGCCGAGTAAGTAGCCTCCGGGAGGGGAGGGGCCCCCTCTTGCCACTTCCCTTTCCGAATTGGGGAGGGGGCGTCCAGCCAGGGAGCAGTGGTACAGGCAGATGAGCACAAGGCCCCTGCTCTCTCAAGCCCACTCGGTCACAAAAGCCCCTCCACATGCCCCCCCCCCAGGCCTGGCCGGTCCCTGCCCCGTCTGGGCTGCCCCTCCGCCCTTATGATCCCTCCTGCTTTCTTGCAGATTGGCTGGTTCCCTTCGACCTACGTGGAGGAGGAGGGGGTGCAGTGATGCCCAGACTGGCAGGAGCTACTGTCTCCAAGGGCAGCCCCGGCCGTCTCTGGGCCTCCGAGGGAAACTGGACTGTTCTTCCAGCACCGAGGAGAGAGCCCCTAAGGCCCACTCCCCAGCCCGTGGCCGTGAGTGCATGAGGGGCACGTGGGCACACGGGCAAGGCACGGCTGCTTCTCTCCTTCTGATTTCCTGGCATGGAAGAGCCAAACGGCATTTGCAGAAAACCACGAAGCCTCTGGGGAAGGCAGCCTGGACCGATGGCCTGGCCAGAAGCAGCGGCACTACCAAGCCTTCTGAGCTGTGGAAGATGGGCTTGGTGGTGTCTGATGCTTGGGTGGGATACTAGAAGAGATGCTTCTCTAGGATTTGGGAGGATGCTGCCAGAGTGCCCTTGGCTTAGGGGTTTTTTGGGGTGGGGTGGGTGAGAGTTTCTGCAAGTCCTGGTGTCCACTGTGGCTGTAGGCCAACTGAAGCGGCCCTAAATGTGAGTGGGCCCCTTTGTGGTTGAGGAGAGAATCCATCCGGTTACCAAGTGAGCATCCCCAGAATTGCTGGGATTCTTCCTGAGCCTGCCTTGAATTTGGGACTGCAATGCAAACATCTGGCTGGAGAGAAGGAAGCACGAGAGAGACGTGGGCTGCACCCCACGGCTGCCTCTCCCTCTGGCTTTTGTGGGCCTTTCCTCCATCAGTGCTGGGAACCTATCTGAGCCGGCTGCCAGAACGGACCCCGAGGCCTCCAGGAGCCTCGGCCAGTCGCACAGCCAGCTTGGCCCGGCATCGCTTGGCCTCCTCAGGGCCTGTTGGCTCCTGCTGCTGCCCTCTGCGTTCCTCAGGAAGCCTTTGCCTTATTGCTCATCCTGCTGGCAAAACAGTTCCCATGCATCCAGAGTTGGAGGAGCTTCTGCTGGGAGAAGAGGCGGCCAAAAAGGATTAGCGTCCGGTAGAACAGGCACCGTCCCCACGGCTGCCACAGATGCATGCAGATCCCCTGCAGGGATCTCTCCAGCATTCGGCTCCCCACCCCCAAAACATCTGGAGAGCTGCTGCAAAGATGGAATCTCTCTGCCTTTGGGACTTTGGGGAGATGAAGGCCATAAGTTGGTTTCACGTTCCCTTCCAAACATGCCTCAAGGAGCTCTCTTGAGCACTGAGCCGCCTCCCCGGCTTGCAAAAGGCTTTGGGGCCAGGGGGCTGCTTGTGGGGCAGGAGGTTGGCTTTTCTGGTGGGGGCAGAGGCCATCTGCTGCCCCATAGTGCCCCGAGATTGGCACAGCAGCCCCTCCGCTTGCCCGCTCCCAGCAGATCTGCGCTTGGATGCCCAAGCGCAGGCCTGAGCCCACAGCAGATTTGCCTCCATTTGAGGTTTGCCTGAAATCAGCCTCAAACTTTAAAATCCTCTCAGCTTTTCCCAGCTGCTTCTGTCCTTTCACCCATTGCAGACAGCCTAGCAAAGCAAACATTCCCTGACATGGGTGCCCCTCCAGAAATGGGGCTGGCCCTGGGGAGCTTTCAGTCGTTTCCCTTTTCATGTAGGGAAATAGCTACGTGTGGTAGAGAGAGGCAGAAAGACACACAGACAGAGAGAGAGACAGAGAGAGAACTCAATCAGCAGCAGCTGGGTGGGGTCCCTAGTTAGAACCCGTTGGGTCATCAAGCAAATCGCCCTGAGGGAGGAGGGAGCTCAGCTGCCCTTCCCACTTTGAAGCCACTGGGGCCGGGGGTGGGGTGTACGTAGGTAGGAGAAAGGAACAAGGAGTCAGTCGGTCTGGCTTGCGAAAACCCCAGTGACCACTAGATGGCCAAAGAGGGGCTGTATGTGTTCTCTTTGCTGCTCTCTAGGCCTTGCCTGGAGTTCTGCAGCCGGGGTGGGATTCCGTGCTCTGAGCTGCTTTGCAGAACCAGAGCAGAGAAATATGCTGCTCGCATCTCCTGGACCGCTCCCCAGTTCCTCCCGAAGCCAAGAGAGGGTTAGAAAGAGGCTTGAAGGCACCAGGGAGGGCCCACCGCAGTACACCCAGTGCCAGAAGGGAGCACATGCAGCATCTTCCTAACTGGCCCCTTTCCCCCCTTGGAGACGGCCTCTCTCAGCCTGTGCTGCAGATGGGGCAGAGGCCACCAGGAGAAGGCCAGGCTTGAAGCATCAGCATCTTTCCCCTCTTTCTGGATCCCTCCAGAATCCCCCCAGTGGATGCAGTGGGGGAGGATCGGAAGGAGACGGTGACCCCATCCGTGGAGAAGGACAAGCGAAAGAAAGGCAACCACCCAGTCTCCCCCAGGCAGGTTTGCGTGTTCTGTGAACTAGGTGAGGGGAAGTGCTGGGCCAGGACCGGGAGGCCGGGGCTGAAGCCCACTCCTGGCTGAGTGAGTCCCAGGAGACGAGGCCACCTGCGCAGGGTTGTTGTTGTGGAGAAAAGCCAGTGCTGTGGGGCTGCCTCTGTTGCAGACGCCACTCGTCTGAGCATGTGCAGAAATTCAGCCCTTACAGAAGTCCATCTGTACGTTTGGAAAACGAGGTTCAGCAAGAGGAAGACTGAAAAGAGGTGTTTTTTCTCAAAATACACCTTGCCATCATACCTACGCAAGATGGTCCTTCTGAGGAAAAATCAAAATACTTCTTGATTGAAAAAAAAGGAAGGCTGTTTTTTGTTTGCGGATGTAACATTTCTCTCCCCCCCCCCCCAGGAGGTGCTTGGTTTGTAATGAATTACTCTCCCCAGCCACTCTCCTATTTGTGAATAAGAAAAAAGATTTTTTTATTAAAAGGGTAAAATATTGTACATATATTTTGTTTTTGCAAAAATGTTTTTAAAAAGAAATATAATAATGGAAAAATAATATGGACAACATTCTCTGATGTATTGGTCTCTCTTTTTACTTTCTTTTTTGCACTCTTCTAAATTGAGGCCAGGAAGGAATGGATGAAAAATGGCTAATATATTTAGATATACAATATCCTTAATTCTCAACACTTAGAGAAATCTCTTATTTTCTCTGTCAAACAATTTTGCTTCATTGAGAATTTCCCCTCCTTTTACATGGTTTCCTGGGCCATCTGACATCTGAGCACAACAGACATCTTACCTATTTTTGATTTTGTGCCATTAAGTCATTTTGACTCCTAGAGACCAGAGAGATAGATTTTGAGCATGGTCCACAATCTTTCTTTCAAGTTTCCCCCAGGTGACCTGCTGCCAGTGAAGTCTCTCCATCTATTGGTCCACCTCAAAATACTTGTGTTCTGCTGCAGTTGGAGGCAGTTTTGCAATGAATCAGCTGCAAAGATAAAACATTAAATGTTGATTAAAAATGGTATGTTTTAAATGAATACATGCATGTCTATGGAGATTCTCAGCCATCTAGGTCATGGTTGTCCCAAAGATGCTTTTTCAAGAGGTAACTGGATTTTATGGTTTTTTTCTTTGAAGAGGTTTCTCTTCTCATCCAAGAAGCTTCTTCAATTATGGCAGGAGTCCTAGACAGAGCTGAAGAAGCTTCTTGGATGAGAAGTGAAACATCTTCAAAGACAAAACAGAAAGTCCATTTGCCTCTTGAAAAAGCCCCTTTGAATACTTGTATGTTTCTCTGGACAAATCCAGCTTTCATTTCCATGTAACCAAGTGAGCAGAAGTACACACTCACACCTTCTCCCCTATCTTTTGCAAGACCGCATACTTTTTGGAAGTATCTTTTTTTTCTTACATTACCTTCACCAATTTCCCATCTTTATAAGCCCTAAAGTGCAAAGATTCATTGACTTTTCGCTGCAGTTCAGAGCTAAGCTAATAATGGCTTTCTTCATTTTGCTATTCTAGCGTAACCAACTTGGTCTGCAGGACTTTAATTTCCGACCTGCATCGCAACTCTTTTAAGATTGGCTGCAGCAATGCAGACACGCTGGCCTGACCAATTCCTCTCATTTCTTCAGCAACACACTGAAGACAACCTTATTATCCAACAAATTTTATTTTAATCTACGCTTTGCTTCCATTGCTCTTTATATTCCTTTGGGCAGCAGCCTTTTCAGCCCATATCCATGCAAAAGTCTGATGACTCAGCTTTTTTTCTTCCTCCAAATCAGCACAGACTGTCTTGCAGACTCAGCTGCTGAAGAGCCAGATCTGATCTCTGCGCCTGGCCAGCATTTACCTTGCAATCCAATCCCTGGGCCGGCCACAACCATCCCCAGGCAAAGTTCTCAACTACTGACATTTTCTTACTTCACTTTCATCCCAAATCGATAATTCTGTTCCCTCCACTGGAGCTCTATTTATCCTTTTCCACTCGCTTAGAAAATCATTTTTGGAAAATTTTCCATCTAATTTCTCAGTATTTTCTTCCCCTCTTTTAGTTTCAATTGTTCCTTCTGGCCTCCGGCATTCTGTACAAGTATCTTTTTCTCTGTATGCCTTCTGTAGTCTTTCATCCCCAATTTTTACTGAATAGAACTATTTACTTATTTGCCCCATTGTTACCATTCTGGGTGGCTTAACAAAATGCAACAATTAAAAAACAGAATTAAAAGAATAATTATGACAGGATCAGAAGAAAAAAAAATTCAACAAACTTATATAAGGTCAAATCACCCAAATGGCTGCATCACCCCACTGCACTTTGACTTGTGGATATAGCCAGGTTTTAAGGCTTATTTAAATAGGGCCAGCTTGGAGCGTAGCTATCTTGGAGAACGTTGGTCCAGAGGGCAGGTGCTGTGACAGATAACACACTTCGATTGGTGGGCCCAGAATACGCTGTCGAATTGGATGCAACAGATGGAAGCTGTGAGCTGGATAGTCCTTCAGACCCATGCAGTGAAAGGGCTGGACCATGTTGTGAATTGTGCCCACAAGCTAAAAGGGCTACCAGTCCAGCTCAATGCATGGCGACCTCTGGGAATCCCATAACTGTCCAGGCTGCTGCATTCTGGACTAGCTGCAATGCTCAAATTGCCTTCAAGGGAAGCCTCATGAAGGGCATATTGTGACAGTCCAAATGCCAAGGTGACCAAAACATGTGGGACCATCTAAAAGGCTTTCTAACCTAGGTGTAGGTGCAACTGGGTGCAGGCATTCCTCATCATTTGCCACCTGCTGCTTGGGCAGGAGCTGTTCCCCTTCCACCTGTCAAAATCTGAAGACATTCCTTATAGTCCTAATCTGGATCAAAGATGGAACCACTCCGGATTCAGAAGTGTGCAAACATTCACATCTATTCAGTCTTTTCCCTGTTAAGTTCAAGCCTGCTCAGACCACTCAGTCATGGGGATGAAGCAAAAAACTGCATTGGTTGCCTGGGCAAGAAGGTGATGTATAATTTGGATTTGCTAAGATGGATCTGTTTGGGTCCCTTCTGGCCAGGAAACCACAAGCGCCACCAAAGCTCCAGCTTCTTCATGTAATTCTACGGAGGAAGCGTAGAGCCCAAAGCCAGGGATGGAACCAAGGTGGGGAAGATGCTTCCCTTCCAGCTTCATCCTTTGCAGGACACCTATGTTGAGGGTCATGCAGGATGCAGGTCATGCACACAGAACATTCTATTGGATGGATAACATTGTTTCCTTTCTAACTCCATGACTTTCCTTTGGAATTATACGTAGTATACAGTTCTCCCTCTGTCTCTCTCTGTCTCTCTCTCTCACACACACACACTCACACATACACGTGGGGAGGGGGAGGGGGAGAGAGAGAGAGAGACTTATCCTGGCTCCTGCTGAATCTCCCAGTGAGAGCAGCTTAAAATAATTGAAGAGCATCCATTATTGCTTTGTCCCCACATCCTCCCTGAGAGGCTTGGAATAAGCAACCCTTTTGCCCACCCAAATGTCCTCAATGTAATAATACTAAAACAATCCAGCCTAAAAAAATTTGTAACTTCTTAGCTAAAAAAAGCCCCAGTAAACCAGAATCCCAGAAGAATAACCCTAGCTGACAAGAGCTAAATAGCTTGAAATAGATCTCTACTAGTCTCCCTTTATTTCTTTGTCAGTAAATATAAATGTAATGTCAAAAATAATGTTTAAAAGTTCAAAAGGGGTGGGGGGAATGGATCCAGGAAATTACAGACCAATCAGCCCAACATCAGTATCTGGAAGATCCTGGGAAAGGTAATCAAGCAACTGATCTGCAAATACCTAGAAGCGAACAAAGTAATAATCAGAAGCCAACAATGTATTTGTCATAGATCATGCCAAACAAATTTTATTTCATTCTTTGACACAGTGACTAGTAGACCAGTGAAATGCTGTCAGCACATAATACAGGTGAAACTCAAAAAAGTAGAATGTTGTGCAAAAGTTCATTTATTTCAGTAATGCAACTTAAAAGATGAACCCAATATATGAGATAGACTCACTACATGCAAAGCAAGATAGTTCAAGCCATGATTTGTTATAATTGATATGATTATGGCTTACAGCTCATGAAAACCCCAAATCCACAATCTCAGAAATTAAAATATTACATGCGATCAATAAAACAAGGATTGTACATACAACAATATCGGACTTCTGAAAAGGATAAGCATGCATATGTACTCAGTACTTGGTTTGGGCCCCTTTTGGAGCAATTACTGCCTCAATGCGGCGTGGCATGGAAGCTATCAGTCTGTGGCACAGCTGAGGTGTTATGTAAGACCAGGATGCTTCAATAGCGGCCTTCAGCTCTTCTGCATTATTCGGTCTCATGTCTCTCATCTTTCTCTTGGCAATGCCCCATAGATTCTCTCGCAGGTCAGGCGAGTTTGCTGGCCAATCAAGCACAGTAATCCCACGGTCATTGAATCAGGTTTTGGTGCTTTTGGCAGTGTGGGCAGGAGCCAAGTCCTGCTGGAAAATGAAGTCAGCATCCCCATTAAGCTCATCTGCGGAAGGAAGCATGAAGCGCTCCAAAATCTCCTGGCAGACGGCTGCACTGACCCTGGACTTAATGAAGCACAGTGGACCAACACCAGCAGATGACATGGCTCCCCAAATCAACACAGACTGGAAACTTCACACTGGACTTCAAGCATCTTGCAGTGTGTGCCTCTCCATTCTTCCGCCAGACTCTGGGTCCTTGGTTTCCAAATGAGATGCAAAAGTTGCTCTCATCAGAAAAGAGGACTTTGGACCACTGACCAATAGACCAGGTCTGTTTTTCTTTAGCCAGGTAAGATGCTTCTGATGTTGTTTGTTGTTCAGGAGCAACTTGACAAGAGGAATAAGACATTTGAAGCCCATGTCCAGGATCCGTCTGTGTGTGGTGGCTCTTGATGCACTGACTCCAGCCTCAGTCCACTCCTGGTGAAAGTCCCCAACACTTTTGAATGGCCTTTTCCTGAGAATCCTCTCCAGGCTGCGGTCATCCCTGCTGCTTGTGCACCCTTTTCTTCCACACTTTCCCCTTCCACATAACTTTCTATTAATGTGTTTTGATACAGCACTTTGGGAACATCCAACTTCTTTTGCAATTACCTTTTGAAGCTTTCCCTCCTTACGGAGGGTGTCAGTGATGGTTTTCTGCACAACTGTCAGGTCAGCAGTCTTTCCCATGATTGTGATTCCTACTGAACCAGACTGAGAGACCATTTAAAGGCTCAGGAACCCTTTGCAGGTGTTATGGCTTAATTAGCTGATTAGAGAGGGACACTTTGAGCCTAGAATATTGCACCTTTTCACAATATTCTAACTTTCTGAGATTGTGGATTTGGGGTTTTCATGAGCTGTGAGCTGTAAGCCGTAATCATGGCAATTATGACCCATCACGGCTTGAACTATCTTGCTTTGCGTGTTGTTAAGCCTGGTTTCCCCAACCAGGGTTAGGGAGACAAGCTAAACAGAATGTGCAGCGTTAGTCAGATAGGCACACAGATAAATGAGTGAGCTAAGCTTGTATGTTTATTAACATACAGTAAAAATAACAGATACGCTTGTGCTATCAAAAATATAGTTTATTCCATTATGAGTTCATAGCATAGTCAAAATAACAGTCCAATAGTCATGTATCATTCAGTCAGTCCATTCAGGGATATTCAGTTAGCAAAGTCCGTTTTGAATATCCTATGTCAGTTCACTTACAAGTCAGTCCTTTGTTTTCTCTCCCGTTCGAGCAATGCAGTCTTGAGTCCTTGCAGTAATCAGGGATCATCAAAGCCAGAGAGAGAGCAAGCTGCAGCCTTGCTTCTTTTAAAGTGCTTTCACAACCACTCCCTTAATTACTATCCCATAGTTAAAGTTGCAGACACTTTAACATACAAACTATGATTACATATTATTATTTACCTAAACCAGTTAGGGTAAAACCATGTTATCCCTAACACGTGTAATGAGTTTATCTCATATATTAGTGTCACTTTTTAAGTTGCATTACTGAAATAAATGAATTTTTGCACGATATTCTAATTTTTCGAGTTTCACCTGTACTTATATTTCAATAAGGCATTTGACAAAGTAGACCACAACCTATTTCTTGGTAAGATAGAAAAATGTAGGATACACAACATCACCACCTGATGAATTTGTAACTGGATGATTAACCACACTTAAATGTGTAGTCCTCAGTAGAACATGGAGGGAAGCATGCAGTCAGGAACTCCAAAATTCTATCTTAGACCAAGTACTTTTCAACATTTTCCTAAATGATTTGGATGAAGGGATAGAAAGGAAACTCATCAAAATTATGGATGACACTAAGCTAATAGGTAACACTTCAGAAGATAAGACTCAAGATGCAGAAGGAACTTGGCAGACCTGAACACTTGAACACTGTATCAAAGGAAATGAAATTCAGTGGTGAGAAAAGTAACATCCTACACTTAGGCAGAAAAAAACCAAATGCACAGGTATAAAACAATGGTCTAAGAATCTGCCTCAACTATCTCCTCATGACTCTTGAAAGTAGTAGTTATCCAAAGGATTTTTTCTTGAGAGGAAAGAGGGAGGGATTGGAAAGAAGTCAGGCAGAATCTGAAGTTCCCACACAAAGCGATTCTTCCCCATTCAGAACATCACCCCTCCTTCACCAGGAGCCAATACAGTGCCACAAAGGTGTTTGGAGAACTCTGAGGTGTTGGCTTGATAGCAGTTCATCCCCAGGGTAAGTGGGGATGAAGTGTCAGACTAAAACCAGCTGGGAGGAAGTCCATCCTGTCTCCCAGATAGTCCCTTTCTCTAAATGCCATGCAATTACGGCAAAAGAGAAGCATGTAAAAAATGAAGCCATGATCGCCTCCTCCCACCCCTCCATCAGAATGGCAGCGTCCCAGAAGGAGACCTGGTTAAACAATAACTGGGAGAGGGATTTGAGTGGACAACCACTTAGGTATGAGCCAACCGTGTGCTGCAGCTTTCAAAATAGCCAACACTGTCCTAAGTTGCATCAACAGAAGTAGAGGATCAAGAACATGAGAAATGATAATACCGCTTTGTATTGTACCAGTGAGGCCAAACCTGGAATATTGCTTACAGTTTGGGTCATGATGAAAAAAGAAGCTGAGACCATAGAAAATATACAGAGCAGAGCAACAGAGATGATAAAGAGTCCAAAAGCTGAATCTTATGATGAAAGGCTGAAGAACGGCTGAGAGAGCCAGGTCTGTGCTCTATCAAAAGACTGAGACAAAACACTGGGAGTGTTTTCCAATACTTGAGTGGCTGTCACAGAGAATATGGGATGGACTATTCTCCAAAAGCACCTGAGGGCAGGATATGAAGGAATGGATGGAAAGTGTGTATGGTGGGGGTGCAGTGGCCAGAGTGCAGGGCTGCAGGCTCCTTCTGCTGACTGCCAGCTGACTGCAATTTGGCAGTTCAAATCTCACCAGGCTCCAGCTTGACTCAGCCTTCCGTCCTTCCGAGGTGGGTCAAATGAGGACCCAGATTGTTGGGGGCAACAGGCTGACTCTATAAACTGCTTAGAGAGGCCTGTGAAGCACTGTGAAGTGGTATATGAGAAACGAAACGCCTTCAAGAAGAAAGCAAGAAAGTCCAGTTGCCTTTTGAAAAAGCACCTTTGGGAAACTCATCGAAACTCAGCCTACCGAGAACTAAAGGAGAGATTTTTGGACAATGAAAACGGGGCAGCTTCCCTCTCCCGAGGGGTCGGTGCCGCGTCCCTGGAGGTCTTCACAGGAAGGTCTGGCGGCCCCTTGACTGCAATGGCTTCAGACCTGCGGCTCCAGCAGGCAGTTTGGTTATTTGTTTATTTATTTGTCAAGCAATTATAACAGGCATAAGTATAACATAGTTATGGATACATGAAATGGATACATGTACCAAAAATAAAAAAAGAAACAATAGGACAGGGACCGAAGGCACGATTGGTGCACTTATGCACGCCCCCTACAGACCTCTTAGGAAAGGGGTGAGGTTAATAGTAGACCGTCTAAGGTGAAAGTTTTTGGGGTTTGGAGAAGAAACCACAGAGTCAGGTAGAGGATTCCAGACAGTGACCACTCTGTGGCTGAAGTCGTCTTTCCTGCAGTCAAGCTTGGTGCCTTGAGTTTGTATCCCTTGTGTGCTCTTGGATTGGAGGAAGGCAGTCCCGGGCGGCCCCTCCCAACTCTTACCGATTCGGAGCTGAGGCCTGGCGGGGATGCTTTGGGGGCAACCAGGCGTCCGCGGCGCTGCGTCCGTCGCAGGCTCGAAACAGGGCCGGGGAACGGCCCAGCAGGGAGAGGCGGTGGCGGCAGCTATTCCCGCAACAGGCGAGCCGGGACCGCCTCCGCCGCAGCCCGCCTGGCCAATGAGCGAGTGGCCGGGCCGCCGCGCCCCCCGCCGAGGGGGGGTCTCCTTTGCCCTCCTCCTCCTCCTCCACCCCGCCCCCCCTCGGCTCCTCGGCGGCGGCTTACCTGCCGGCTCCGACCCGGCTGCTGACCCCCGGCTGGGGCTTTCGGCGCGGGCAACTCCTGCTCGGTGGCTCCGGGCGCTTTTGAGCGGTGGCCGCGGGGCACCCAGGTGGGCCCGGAGGCGAAGTTGCCCAGGCGGCGCCGACCTGACCTGAGAGGTAACCGAGCGGCGGGGAGGCTCTCGCGGGCGGCGGCTGGAGGCTCCTTTCCCGGCGGCGGGGCGAGCTAGAGACGGGTCCGCTCCGGCGGCTCTTCCGCGCGGCCACCTGCTCGAAGCCCGCCACGTGGCTCGGGAGCCTGCCGGGCTCTTGGCGGAGGGGCTCGGGAAGCGCCGCGAAGGCTCGGCTGCGGGGCAGCAGTCGGGACCCTGCGGGACGCCGGAGGGCGGAGCCGCTAAAGCGGCGCTTCCCCGGCGCTGGGCGGGCATTTCTGGGGAAGAGCCGCAGCTGCTGGCCGGGACCCGCGGAGTGCAGAGTCCACGTGTGTGTGGGGGCTGCCTCTTGATCCTCCCCCAGCCCGAGCCAATCCGAGCGGTTTCTGCGGCTCCTCCTGCCTGTATTGGGGGGGGGGGTGTTCTGTTTCCCCCCCATAGCGACCGATAGGCCGGAATGGGTCGGGCGGGAGTGGGGGTCGCTGCCCCTCTTGGAGAGTCTCTTCTCGGTTTCCGAGGGTGGCGAGGGAGAGGCGGTTGAGCGGCTCTGCTCCTCAGAAGATCCCGGGCTCCCCTTCCTGCTCCTCTGCCTTCCCTGGGCAGCCTTTTCCCTGTAAGCGGAAGCCTCCAGCTGGGAAGCCCGCATTCCTGTTGTTGCTGTGTGAAGACCTTGAAGTGGCACAGCAGCATTTGGGCAGCTTCCCAGCAGCTGCACCCATCGTTGTAATTGCCCCCCGCAGCCCCTGGGTGTGGGTGTAGGTATGTATGCATCACCTTTTGCCTCCTTTAGAATAATTACAGTTCTCTGAAAAATCATTCAGGCCTTTTTAGAGTTTTCTGAGCGTTGGCATATCTTAGTTAATGTTCTTGGAGTTTCTAGGCACCCTGCAGGAAGAAAGATGAGAATCCGAGTAAGCAGTAGTAGTAACAAACACAGAACATAGAATCATAGCGCTGGGAGAGACCTTGGAGGTCTACTAGTCCAACCGCTTACTCAAGGCAGGAGACCTTATATCATCCCCATCAAATGGTTGTCCAATCTCATGTTGAAAACCTCCAGTGATGGAGCACCAGGAGGCAAGCTCTTCCACCGATTAATTGTTTTCGCTGTCAGAAAATGTCTCCTTACTTCTAGTTGGATCTCTCTTTAACAAGCCTTCACCCAATATTTCCTGCCCCCTCAACCCCTCTTCTCTGTGGCAGTCCCTCAAGTACTGGAAGATAGTTTTGAAAACAGTTTTATTTTAACAACAAACAAAAACACATAAAACATTAAAACATCATCCTTTCCTTCATGAGTTTACACACAGTGTGTCCGTTGGTTTACCACTTTTTTTTGTGCATCCATATCATAGTCTCCACTGTAGTTATATTACATAATAGCTCATATTATCAATCAACAATTATATAGCCTGATATCATGATTAAAGAATCATTTGACTATAATTTTATTAATTCATACTTTAACGAGATTACTATAGTTTACTTAATTTATTTTATAGCAAATCATAAAGTCATACCAAGTCTATCTTAATAAAATTTTATAAAGATAGTATCAAAGAAAAAAAAGAAATATGTATTCATTGTTTCCTAAAGTTCTAAATATTCTATTATTATATTTTTATCTAGCCATTGATAGAAAAGGTCCCAAATTTCATAGAATTGTTTATCTTCTTCTCTAATTTCAAATATCAATCTACTCATTTCAGCACATTCCAATATTTTCTTAATAATTTCTTCCTGTGATGGTATTTTCTCACTCTTCCAATTTTTAGCAAATACAATCCTAGCCGCTGTTAATACATTTACAATCAAATATTTCAAATTTTTATTGTATGTATCAGGTAAGATTCCCAATAAAAAAATCTCTGGTTGTAAGTCTAATGTTTCTTTGTCATTTTTTCCAACCATATGTGAATTTTAGTCCAATATTTTCTAACATCCTCACAAGTCCACCACATATGGTAATATGAGCCAGATATCTGATGACATTTCCAGCATTTTTCAGATTTATTCTTGAACATTCTTGCTATTCTTATCAGGGAAAATGCCACCTGTAAAACATCTTATACAGATTTTCTTTATATGCTGTTGACATTGTCATTTTATAATTTTGAGACCACAATTTTTGCCATTTCTCCAAATCAATCCCATATCCAAAATTCTTCCCCCAAGCAATCATTGTTTCTTTAACCTGTTCTTCCTCTAATTTAATTTCCAGTAAATAACCATAAATTTTTTTAATCACCTTTTCATCAGTACCTGTCAAAATCTTATCTAAGTCAGTCAATTTATCATAAAATCCCTCTGTTTTAGAATCTTTAACATACCTTGAGTATATTTGCGCATATGAAAACCAATTCATCTTTATACCTTGTTCTTATAGATTTTGCATCGTTTTAAGTTCACCCTTTTCATCCAATATTTCCCCATATCTAACTGTTTGTTCCTTCTTGTATGTTATAGGATAAGAAAAAGCTTCAATAGTTGATAACCAAACTGGGATTTTCACATAACATTGTCTCTTAATTTTCTCCCAGTTTAACCATAAAGACTCCCGTATATAATGCCTTCTAAAATAGAAATCCATTCTGATCAGATTGAATGAAATTATTTAAGTATTTTTTAAGCCTTTCTGCCAAAATTGAAGCAAAGATTTTATAATCTGCATTCAATAAAGAAATAGGTCTATAGTTCTTAATTTGTAATGGACGGCCCTTTCTTTTGGAATAAGTGTAATATAAGCTTCTGACCATGTTTTAGGTATCTTCTTATTTGACATAACTTCATTCATGACTTCTAGCAATGGAATGCCCATCTGGACCTGGTGCTTTTCCATTATTCTTTCTGTGGAGTGCTTCGGTTAGTTCCATCATTGTTATAGTACTTTGTAACATTTTTTCAGTCTCTTTAGGTATCTTAGGTAGGTTAGCATTTTGTAAATACTGTTTAATTTTTTCCTCATCAATATCCTCTTGTTTATATAGTTGTCCATAAAAGTCTCGGATAATTGCCTTTTTCTCCTTATTACCATAGCACATTTGGCCTTGATTAACTGTAATATTTTCCTTGATTCTTTCTCCTTTCTCAGTTTGCATGCTAACCATCTACCTGGCCTATTTGCATCTTCAAAATAGTTCTGTTTAGCACTTCTAACTTTTTGTGCCAATTCTTCTTTCTCTATCTGACCCATTTTATGTTTAATTATGTCCATTTTAAGTTTAATATCTTTTTTCTGTGGCATTTTCTGTAATTCTTTTTCCAGTTTTTTGTGTTCATCTTCTAAAGCTTTGATAGTTTGCCTCTTCCTAATGTTCTTTTTCTTTGTATAGTCTATTGTTAATCCTCTCGCGTATGCCTTCATTGTATCCCAAACATTCTGTATTGAAGTATCTTCTTTTTTATTTTCACTAAAGAAGAAGGCCAATTCTTTTTCCATCCATTGTGTAAAGTCTTTTTCCTTTAAAACAGTATTATTTAATGTCCATCTAGATCTTCTTTTTTGTCCTTTCCATTTAATTGTCATTGGTTTATGGTCTGCCTATGTACTTGTTTCAATATTTATTTCTTGAATATTACATATTAATTCTGTTGAGGTCCAAATCATATCTATTCTGGACCATGATAAATGTCTATTTGAGTAAAAAGTATATTGTTGAATTTTAGCATTTCTTTCTCTCCATATATTTTTAAGTTTAATTCATCTATCATTTTGAAAAAGGATTTAGGGAGAGTCTTTCTATTTTGTCTTGTTGCTGTTGCTGTATAGTCCAGTTTATTGTCTACGATTCCATTGAAATCTCCCATCATAACTATGTTAATATAGTCCAGTCCCATTGTTTTCATATGTAATTTTTTATAAAATTCTTCTTGTTTATCATTCGGGGCATAAATTGCAACCAGGAGTGTTTTTGTATTATTATCCACTATTTCAACCATTAATACTCTTCCATCTTCATCAGTATGAATCAGTTTTGCTGGGTTAGTTTCTTTAATGTATAAAACCACTCCTCTTTTCTTGCAGTGAGTCAGAGAAGTAAATATTTTCCCTAATTTTGGTCCTGTCATTAATTGTTCATGTTGTTTTTTAATGTGTACTTCTTGTAAGCAAATTATATCAAATTTTAGCTTCTCTAATTTGTGAAAAAAATTCTTTTTTTGGTAGCTGAATTCAGTTCATTTATATTAATAGAAATCAGATTTTTTCCCCTCCATAATTATGTTTTGTATTTAGGTCTAACAGCTCTCGTGGATCTTACTTCACGTTTTTCTTTGGTCTCCACTTGCCCACCTCCTGTGCCTTCTTCTTTTCCCATCCCCATTTGGTCCTCTTGAAGTTCAGTTGAGATTATCTCTTTTCCTGACTCTATTTCTCTTCTTTCAAAAAATTCATTGTAGAATATTTCTGCTTTCTCAATTGAGTCAATTCTGTGTCTTTGTTCTTGCCATGTAAACATTAATCCTTCTGGAATCAGCCATCTGTAATTCACCTCTTTTTTCAATAGCATTTTGGTCAGGAATCAATATTCTCTTCTCATCTCTCTCACTTTTCTGGGTACTTGTTTTAAAACCACAATCTCATTGTCTTTATATTTCAACGTCTTCTCTCTTGCCACTTGTAATATTTGTGTTTTAATAGTTTTTTTTGTAAATCTGACGTGAACCTCTCTTGGTAGATAGTTCCTCATCGCATATCTCGTGAAGACTCGGTATATCTCATCTACTCCATCCATCATTTTTTCCTCTGTTATTCCCAGAGCTCCAGCCAGGATTTCTATCATTATTGCAGCCAAATTTTGTCCTTTTTCTTCCTCTATATTTTGAAATCTGAGATAGAATTCTGACCTGTCCATCTCCCACTTCAACATCCCATTTTTGTCTTGTTCAACCATTATTAATCTGCTATCAATATTTTCAACTGTCTCGTCTCTTTGTTTGTCTTTCTCTTCAATTTTTTGGAGTCTCTCATCATATTTCACCATCATTTGTTGAATATTTTCAATTTTTTCATCGGTCTTCCCAATTCTTTGTTCAATACTCTCTGTTCTTTGTTCAATATTCTCAGCTCTTTGTTCAATATTTTCTATTTTCTTTTCAATGATATCCGATTTCGTTTTAAGTTCTTGAATTCCTTGCAAAATCATCTTTAAATCCACTTGTTCTTTATCTTGCTTCAACATTATCTGGGTTAAACGTCACCAGTTGTTGGGGAGGCAGGAGCAGAAGTTGAAATGCCAGAAGATATGAATTTCTTACTCATTTAGGTAACTCAGGGTCTTCAAACTCTTTTAATCCAATTAGTAGAGTGGCCAATTATAATCCAATTAGGAAAAAAGAAAAAAAAAGAATAAGAATAAGACAATAAAGATTAAAAAGTCCAAAATTAAAAAGAAAAAAGAAAAGGTTCTTCAGGTTCTTCTAGACCTTAATCCTTTTGTGGGATAGTCAATTATGATTCAAAATAAAAATTAAAAATAAAGAGAAAAAGAATAAAACCCAATAGTATTAAAAAGTAGTAAGAAAAAAAAAGAATTCTTCAGGTTCTTCACACCTTAATCCAATTGAAAGATCTCAAAAATAAAAAATAGCCATAAAAATGGATTGAGAATGAACATGGAAAAGGCAAAAGTCCCAATAAGAAAAAGATATTCCGAGGCTTTCCCTTTAAAAATAAATAAAAAATAAATATATAAATATTACAAAATACTATGGGATTGAAGAGGAGGGATAAGACAGCTAAGAAAAAATAGAAAAAGAGCACATTTCATTTTATTTAATTATCCAAGGCTCTTATAATGGCTTCTCCACAAATTTCAAAGCCAAGCTTCAAATATTCAATTGTTGATAGAAGTCCCAAAGAACACCTGTAAAAACATTCTCCAGTGTTCTTCCCTCTATCTTATCGTTCCAGTGTCCTTGAGAGAGTTTTTCACAGTTCTCTCAGATTCAAATAAAGTATTTTTCAAGCCACTAGTTGGCAGTGTTACAAAGTTTCTTTAATCCACTCCTCCTCCTTTCCCCCCCCCAAAAAGGCTAATAAAAAGAATATATATATATGTGTGTGTGTGTATATGTATGTATGTGTATATATATATATATATTTGTTTTCTGAGGTTCTCGCGGGTATTTGTATGTGGATCTTTGGTTATTCGGGTTTTCTCCCGCGTAAGATTGGAAGTATCTAGGCAACGTGTAGATGAAGTCTCATTTATCATCTTCAGGCTTGGTCTTCTGCTCTGTGCTTCAGCTCTTTTTCAGTTCTTTTCAGGATACGCTTAGTGGCTGCTGTGCTTTGATGAAATGTTAATTTGAAGCAGGTTGGTGTAATATTGTTGTCTCTGCAGCTGTTATAATACAATACTACACCAACCTGCTTCAAATTAACATTTCATCAAAGCACAGCAGCCACTAAACGTATCCTGAAAAGAACTGAAATGGCTCTACTAAGGAACGAGCTCCACAGTAAGAGATTCCAATTAGATCAGTTACACAAAGATTTGCTAGCACTACACCTGGAATTGAGCAGCAAAATCCACCCTCTACTTTGGGACAAGATAAAACAACTTACAACTTGGAGAGCTGAATCTGAAACCACTTACAAACAGGAAAAATTCTTGAAAAAATTAAAGAAATTAGAACATGACAAGAAAACCCCCAACAACTCACAACAACACCTGAAACAATTAGTGTACAATGTTTCCAACAGAGAACTCACCAAAACAGAAACAGAAGTCCTAACCAAAGGATTCAATTATGCTATAGCACCCAAAGAAATCCCCACAGAATCCATCATATGTGCAGTAGAATCCAGCCTAACCAAATTAAATACAGATGAAGCTGATAAAATAAGACACCAAGTTACCAACATCCTATGCACAAGCAAACCACCCAAAAACAACTTGCAGAAAGAAGAAATTAAAGCGCTACAAATCCTGAAAAGAGACAGCAGCATAATCATCCTCCCAGCAGATAAAGGGAATGCCACAGTAGTAATGGACAGAAAAGACTATAAAACTAAATTGACAGACCTACTCCAAGACCCCACATACAAACCCATAAACACAGACCCAACCACATATCTGAAAAAATTAACCAAGAAGAAAATTATAACCAGCCACATGAGCAAAGAGATCCAACAGACGATCATCCCAAGAGAAAAATCTTCCAGATGCCCCAAACTATACGGCCTCCCAAAAATACACAAAGAAGGCATACCTCTGAGACCCATAGTCAGCTCCAGAGGAGCACCACTACAAAACCTAGTTAAACACTTAGCAAAACAGCTACAGCCCCATGCTGAAACAGCAGCTTCTCATGTACAAAACTCATACCACTTCTTGGAAATGATCAAAGATCTACACGTGGAGCAAGAAGATCTGCTTGTAAGTTTCAATGTCGTTTCACTATTCACTCAAGTCCTGATAAAAGAGACCCTTGAAATCATCAAAAATAAATACCAACCAGCTAAACACCTCAGGGAACTAACAGAACACTGCTTAACCAACACATATTTCATATACAAAGGACAAAGATACAAACAAATTGAAGGAGCCCCTATGGGATCACCACTGTCACCCGTCATTGCAAACCTGTTCATGGAAGAATTCGAATCCAGAACCCTGGCCAATGTCATCCACAAGCCCAAACTATGGTTAAGATACATAGATGACACATTTGTGATTTGGCCTCATGGAAAAGAAAACCTAAACAATTTCCTAACACACCTAAACAGCACACACCCCAAAATCAAGTTCACCATGGAAACGGAAACCAACAACAACTACCATTCCTAGATGTACTAATCTACAAAAAAACAGATGGCACACTAGGACACACCATATACCAGAAGAAAGCACACACCAACCTCTACCTCAACGCCCAATCCCACCACCACCCAGCACAGATAAACTCCGTGGCTAAAACACTAATTACTAGAACCAAACGCCTGGCAGACAAGACACACATCAAGACTGAACTATGCACCCTGACTAAAGCACTGACAGCCAAGGGCTTCCACAAAAGCAAAATCACCGGCTTGATCCACCAAAACACACTGAGACATAATAGAGATCCAGAAGATGAACAGACCTATGGAACAGCTATCCTGCCCTACATAAGAGGTACTACAGACAAAATTAGTAAGATACTACACAGACATCACATCAAGACTGCCTTCAAAACAGACAGAAAAATAGCAGCCATCCTTAGAAACCCCAAAGATAAAATTGGCCTGGAAAACCAAGGCATATACGAAGTCCCCTGTGCATCATGCCCGGCCACATACATTGGACAGACCAATAGAAGAATAAGCACCCGCCTGGATGAACACAAAAATGCAGTCAAAAAGCTGCAACACACTTCCTCACTAGTCCAACACATGGAAGCCACAGGTCATAGCATCAACTTCAATGGCACCAAAACCCAAGCCACTATAGAAAATCCCAGCCACAGAATCATCAGAGAAGCCATAGAGATTGAAAAAAAGACCAGAAAGCATGAACAGAAGAGATGATTCCACCAGGCTGTCAATCATTTGGAAGCCTGCACTCACAAACAAAAAAATCTCCACACCACAAGCCAGGCAAACACCTGGGCACAAACAGATCTCCCCTGATACCTCCATCTCAAACACACCCCAACCAGGCACCCAGATGAAACCCAGCTTCCTAACGAATGATAGCCGTCCATTTACCTGAAGCCAAGCTGCACTAAAAGCCTCCCATAAAGTAACACAATGTTGCCAGCCAATCAAGATACAAAAAGAGCCAAAAAACAAACAGAAGATATTAGAAGCAGAACATAGCAAACTCCAAGACCAATAAGCACAGACCAAGACTCTCAACCAATCAGGATGAAGAAAAAACCATTCTGACACAGCAATAGGCTGCCCCAAATTTAAATCTGAAACCACTGTCAAAGTCTGACTCACAGATGAACACTATACAGAAGCCTGATGATGGCAGATGAGATTCTGCTGAAACGTTGCTACAACTTTAAAAGCACCACTACTATGACGTGGGAAAATACCCGAACAAAGCTGAATGCCACACATGTAAGTACCCACGAAAACTTAAGAAAATATATATATATATATATATATATATACACATACATATACATACACATATACATAT
The DNA here is from genome assembly GCA_033807585.1 of Hydrophis major. Classification (NCBI taxonomy): domain Eukaryota; kingdom Metazoa; phylum Chordata; class Lepidosauria; order Squamata; family Elapidae; genus Hydrophis; species Hydrophis major. The sequence continues at coordinate 10,596,275 of CM066341.1, forward strand.
ACATATACATATACACATATACACATATATACTTACACATACATACATACATATATATACTTTTTATTAGCCTTTTGGTGGGGGGAAAGGAGGAGGAGTGGATTAAAGAAACTTTGTAACACTCAGAAAACAAATATTGCACCTCTACGGGGAGGAAACCCACCATCTGACCAGGACTTATGAAAAACTTGAAGTCCAAAGAGCTTCCATTTTATGTGACCTCGCATTCCTATGCAACTGCCGAGATCAAAATTTAATTCCCACAAGCTTCCAATTGAAATTCCACACCAACACAGCAGCCACCAAACGCATCCTAAAAAGAACAGAATTGGCCCTAATTAGAAATGAACTTCACACAAAAAGATTTCTCCTAGACCAAATCAACAAAGATCTCCTCACACTTCACCTCAGACTCAGGAACAAGATTCACCCCTTACTTTGGGACAAATCCAAACAGCTCGCTGTCTGGAGAGCCGAAACACAGACCACCCTCAAGACAGACACACACACCAACAAACTCAGAAAACTACAACAACGCCAGAAACCAACTCCTCCCCCCTCACAGCCACACATGAAACAAACAGTGCACAACATCTCAGACAAGATTCTCACCGAAGCCGAAACCAAGGTCCTTTCTAAAGGATTCAACTTTGCTGTCGCTCCCAAACACATCCCCACAGAAACCATCATATGCGGAGTTGAAACCAGCCTGACTAAAACCAACCCTGATGATGCTAATAGAATCAGACTCGAAATCACCAACATCCTCTGCACTAGCAAACCACCCAAAAGCAACTTATCCAAAGAAGAACAAACTGCACTACTTAACCTGAAAGAAGACACCAGCATAATAATCCTACCAGCAGACAAGGGAAACGCGACAGTGGTTATGAACACATCTGACTACCAATCCAAGTTAACCAACCTACTCCAAGACCCCACATACAAACCCCTAAAGACAGACCCCACCACCTACCTAGAAAAAACCACCAGATCCAAAATAAAAGCCTCCCCCATCAGTGAAGAAATCCAGCAAAGAATCATACCCAGAGAGAAATCATCCAGATGCCCTAAACTTTTTGGTGTCCCCAAGATACACAAAGAAGGAACCCCACTTAGACCAATAGTCAGCTCCATAGGCTCACCTCTACAAAACCTAGCCAAATTTCTCGCCAAACAACTACAGCCCTATGCAGAATCCATCAACTCACATGTAAGAAACTCATTCCAGTTCATTGAGATCATAAAGAAACAAAACTTACAACCCAGTGACCTACTAGTGAGCTTCGATGTCATATCCCTCTTCACCCAAGTGCCAATAAAAGAAGCCTTGACAGCCATCCAAAACAAATACACCCCCCCCAGCACATCCTGGATCTGACCAACCACTGCCTATCCAATACATACTTCACCTACAATGGACAAAAATACAAACAAATAGAAGGAGCACCCATGGGATCACCCCTCTCACCTGTTATCGCTAACCTCTACATGGAACACTTTGAAACACAAGCTCTGGAAAAATATGATCACAAACCCAAACTCTGGCTCAGATACGTAGATGACATCTTCATAATCTGGCCACACGGGAAAGAAAAACTGAACAACTTCCTCACACACCTCAACAGCCTACACCCCAAAATACAATTCACCATGGAAACAGAAGCTAACAACCAACTTCCCTTCCTAGATGTCTTGGTATACAAAAAATCCAATGGCTCCCTAGGACACACCATCTACCAGAAGAAAACACATACAAACCGCTATCTACACGCACTCTCACACCACCACCCAGCACAGATCAATTCTGTGGCCGAGACACTCATCTCCAGAACAAAATGCTTAGCCGATGAACAACACCTAGAGACCGAACTACACACTCTCACCGGCGTGCTGACAGCCAATGGATTCCAAAGAAAGAAGATCACCCACCTAATCCAAAAAGAAACCCCAGCCAAAATCCAAGACAGAGAACAAGAGAATGGCAAAGCCTTCCTCCCAGATATAAAAGGCACTACAGACAAAATCAGCAAGATCCTCCAAAAACACAACATTAAGACAGCATTCTGCACAAACAGAAAGATATCCACCATCCTAAGAAACCCTAAGGACAAAATCGAGTTAGAAAATCAAGGAGTATACGAAATCCCTTGCACTGCCTGCCCCACCACATACATTGGACAAACTAACAGAAGAATAAGTGCACGCATTGAAGAACATAAGAACTCAATCAAAAAGGAAGAACCGACCTCTTCTCTGGTCCAACACCTCAAAGCCACAGGACATGAGATTGACTTTAAAAATACCAGAACTATCGCCAAAACCGAACACTTCAGCAGCATGAATAAACAAGATGATACCTCCCGCCTACCAGCCATTTGGAAACCCGCCCTCATGAACAGACGAGTACCTAACATGAAGAATGACACCAGACCCACACCCCTGAGAGCCACACAAGATGCCACCACCACACTTCCACGTAGAAAGCAGACTCACACCCACACAGAAGATGAAACACGACCACGGACCAGAAGCCGCACTGCAGCTGCATCACTACCCACTTCAAACCCCTCTGAGCCATACATGAAGTGAACTGACCCCCACCATGAAGATGCAGCACAACTACGAACTCAAAGCCAAACAGCAAGATCACAGCTCACCAGCTCAAATCCCCCAGCAACGAAGACTAACCTGAGCACAACCAAGCCCCCGCCTAAACAGAACAGCCTCCAGCCAATCAGAACACAGCCAACCCCCCAACCAATCAAAACACAGCCAAACCCCCAACCAATGAGAACACACCCCCACCCAATCAGAACACAGCCAAGCCCCCACCCAATCAAGTCACGCCCCCACTAGCAGTTAAAAGGAAGAAGCAGCTGCAAGCTCACATCACTCTGAGAAGCACAGAGCTGAAGACCAAGCCTGAAGATGATGAATGAGACTTCATCGAAACGTTGCCTAGATATTTCCAATCTTACGCGGGAGAAAACCCGAATAACCAAAGATCCACATATGTATATTTATATATATTTTAAAAAAGATACTAAAGGGAGCCTCTATTCTAAAAAATATAAACAGTCAAAAAGGAAAAAAAGAATAGGTAAATATAAGAGGAAAAAACCAGTCCAGTTAACAATTGCTAACTCCCGATAGAAGTTCAGTAAAAAAAAGAAAAAAGTGAAAGTGAAAAGCCAAGCCTCACTTTGACATTTCTCTTTAAAAAATCGCCGCTAAGCCAGTTTTGTCAAAAATCTTACAGATTTCTTCTCATTCTTAGGATGTCCTTAAGTCCCAAATATTAATAATAATAATAATAAAAAAAGTCCTCACCAAACCAATACACTTTCTCTTTCAGTCTCTTCCTTCCGGAGCTGTCCCAGCTTCAGCAGCTTAATGGCTGCCTCTCCACCGATGGTAGAAGGGCTTCTCCTGAATCGACCAGGGACTTTGCGATGTCCCTGGGATCGACAGGATGCGTCCCTTACTATCCCCGTCTCTACAGGATGGTTTAGATCCGTTGGGACTGACCAGGGGCGAAGATATCAGCTGCGATCTCAGAGCCCCGAGACTGCAGCTGTATCGCAGCGACGTGGCTCTGCCTTCCCCAAGTACTGGAAGATAGTTATCCTAACTCTCCCCCCATCCCCAGTTCTTCTCAATAGGCTAACACCTAGTTCCCCCAACTGTTCATTTTACAGATTTAACCTCAACCCCTTATGTTGCTATGCTTCTCTGCACACTTTCCAGGGTATCTACATCTTTTTTGTATTGTGGTAACCAGAACTAGCAAAAGTGTGAATCATTCCCTCCGACCTTGGTTTCATCTGCAGATTTGATGGGTTTCTCTTCCATCCCCTCATCTAAATTGTTTATGAAGGCGTTGAAGAGTTCTGGCCTAAGACAGAACCTGGAGGAATCTGACTGCTTACTTCCCTCCATGTAGATGCAGTTTTCATTCTCACACTGAGTGTGGTTGGTCAGACAGTTATGAATCCATGTGGTGGTTATGCTGTCTCTCCACATCGTTCTATCTCACCAAGATGTATGCTGCGGTCTCCTTTATCCAATACTTTGCTGAAGTTTAAGTAAACTACGCCCACAGTATTTCCCTGATCCACAAGGCAATAAGCTTTGTTCAGCATCACTTACTTTTTAAGAAACCCAAGTTGGCTTCCTGTTCATTTCTTGGTGCTCACAAACCTGCTGCCTGATTTTGCAGGTAATCGGTGTCAAGCATTGGTTGTAGAGTCTTGGTTCCATTGTTGGAACCACACCAGCTCTTTTCCAGTCCTCTGGCAGTTCCCCCATGCTCCAGGAGCTTTGATTCCCCCCCCCCCAGTAGTTCCAAGATGACATCTGCCAGTTCCTTCAGAACCCTGGGATGGAATCCATCTGGTCCTGTTGATTTGAACTCACCTAAAATGAATAGATGATTAAGCACCCACAACTTCTGACGGCAAGCTCTTCCACTGGTTAATCGTCCTCATTGTTAGGAAGTTTCTCATGTTACTTCTCTCCTTGTTTAGTTTCCATCCATGGTTTCTTGTCTTGCCTTCTGGTGCTTTGGAGAATAGATTGACCCCCTATTCTTTGTGGCAGACCCTCAAATACTGGAATAGTGCTATAATGTCACCCCTAATTCTTCTTTTCTCTAAATTACCCAAACCAATAGCTGCAACCATTCTTTATATGTTTTAGTCTCCAGTTCTTTAATCATCTTAGTTGCTCTTCTTTGCACATTTTCCAAAGTCTCAACATCTTTTTTGTGATGTGACCAAAACTGGATGCAATATTCCAAGCGTGATCTTACTAAGTATTTATAAAGTGGTTGCCCCCCATTGCTGCAGTGGTGTGTTTCCTGCACACTACACTTTACTGATTATAGAAAGTTATCTATTTCCTCCTTGGTTGGGCAATATCATTCCTTTCCCTCTCTGATAGTCACACAAATGCGTTCTGAAAGGCTTTCATCCATGGTATTGTGTAGTTTTGTAGAGATGTAGTGGCTTCTTGCATACAGTGTAACTCTTCCTCTTTTGTTAGATCTGTTTCTTTTGAACAATTTATGTCCTAGCAGTATGTTCCAATCATGGGTTCCATCCCACCAAGTTTCAATAATGACAACAATTTTGTACTTCCCCTTATGTACCAGGACTTCAAGTTCTCCCTCTTTGTTCCCCAAACTCTGAGCATTAGTGTACAGGCATCTGAACTCTTTATGGCTGCATTTGCTTCCTACATCTCCTGATTTGTATTAGATTCTCCTTCCTTCTCACCATCGCCTTCTTCATTGTCTGATTTGTGGAATAGCTTGCTTCCAGAAATTGTGGGCGCTCCACCACTGGAGGTTTTTAAGAAGAGACTAGATGTCTAGTCTAGTCTAGTCTAGTCTAGTCTAGTCTAGTCTAGTCTAGTCTAGTCTAGTCTAAGTCTAGTCTAAGTCTAGTCTAGTCTAGTCTAGTCTAGTCTAGTCTAGTCTAGTCTAGTCTAGTCTATCCAGAGAGAATCTCCTGCTTGAGCAGAGGGCTGGACTAGAAGCCCTCCAAGGTCCCTTCCACCTCTACTGAAAAAGGTTGTGCTTGGGGTTTGCTCTTAAAGATTAGTCACCCTCTTCTTCCCTTTTTCATTTAAAGCCCTTCAAATGACCTGAGGCAGTTATCTCCTCCTCCTCCTCCTTCCTTGTATGGTTCCACTTATTTCCGCCCCACTGAGGCTTTGGTTGGAGCCCAGAGCTGAGCAAGGAACATAATATGGCAACTTGGCCAGGCTGAGGCAGGGAGCTCCCAGGCTTTGCTAACTTGGATAATGTGGCGAAGAAGAATTCTCCTGGCAGAGACGGTGTCCAGTTCTCACGGGGGCATCACAGCTGGTTGGTTCCCCAGGAGTATATTCTTTCTCTTCTGGGTGCCTGGCAACAATGTCCTCTCTCTTCAGGTGGCCATGGCCCACCTGGGGCGTCTGCTCCAAGCAACAGCAGCAGCTCGACAATTACCCCACTCTGGACGAGGGCTCCGGTTCTTCACGAGTGGTGCTGGCCTGACTACGGAGAAGAATGTCCCATACCAGAAGACGCTGAAGGAAGAGGGCCACTCCTCCCGTGGAGGGCCTACAAAGCCCCTTCCTGCCTCCGCAGATGTGGTGGTGGTGGGTGGGGGCAGCCTCGGATGCCAGACAATCTACCACCTTGCCAAGATGGGCATGACCAACGTGGTCCTGCTTGAAAGGGACCGTTTGACCTCGGGGACCACCTGGCACACCGCAGGTAAAGAAGGGAGCTGCTGGTGGGAAGGTCTTCTTTGGGGGATTATGTGGGTGGCCATCATCACTCGTGTGATCCAAGCTGCTGGTCAGGATGGGGCCAGAAAGCAGTCTTCTCTTCTCTTAGCAGCTGATCAGATCCTCAAGTTTAAATGTTTTCCTTTACAGTGATTACACTGATGGTTCATCCCTGCAGCTGCTACCTTTATCTGGTACCGATGTAATAACAGTAGCCCTTAGACTTATACATAGCTATATCAGTGCTTTCACAGCCGCCTCTAAGCATTTTTTTCAGAGTCAGCCTATTGCTCCCAACAATCTGGGTCCTCATTTTACCCACCTTGGAAGGATGGAAGGTTGAGTGAACCTGGAGCCAGTCAGGATCGAACTGATGGCAGTGGGCAGAGTTAGCCTACAATACCACATTCACAGCTTCACAGTGCTTTGCAGTCCCCTCTAAGCATTTTGCAGAGTCAGCCTCTTGCCCCCAACAACTTTTGGGTCTTCATTTTACCCACCTCATAAGGGTAGGAGGCTGAGTCAACCTTGAGCCTGGTGAGATTTGAACTGCCAAATTGCAGTCAGCTGGCAGTCAGCAGAAATATCCACCACTCTAGCCCTGTGCCACCATGCACCACCATAAAAAGGCACACAGTTTACAAAATTGCCAGGCCAGAGAATGTCCCCATCAGAAATAAGGTCATGGATCCCCAGGGGGACTGCCACCAGAGTTCTCAAAGAGAAAATTCAATAAAAATGTTACTCCTTAAAAAAAACCATTGTTAAATATTGGGAGATCCATTTCAATGAGACCTTGTTGTTTTACAAAATCCAGTCTTTTCAAAAATGGATAAACTCTACACTTCTTAAACAAACCTAGATGTCCAGAGCAGTACTACAGTTCCAATTTCTGTGTTATTCTCTTTGCTATTCCCATGACCTGCATAGGCAGAGTTCTTCTGAAACAAAGTAAAAAATTTGGAGATAGAAATCAAAATAATATTAGCTTTTTAATTTGAAAATATCCAGGAATGTATTAACCTGTGAAATAATTTTATTCCAGAAAGAAACAGACAAGACCAAATCTTTAATGTATTTCTAGATTTCATATATCATCAACTAAGAAAATCTTTCAGAGATGCATTTTTCGGTTACAATAAAGTCCAAGTAAAATCTTTTGATGCATTAATTTCAAGTCCAAAGAAACAAATTTAACAATTTTAAGGACTTAGTTCCATTATCAAATATTATAATATTCATTATCCATTATCTTTGTAAATGTCAGTAATTTCAACTTTAAAGATACATTTAAGTTTGTGATACAAACTGAGGTCCCAAAATCTGTCCATACTGAATTATGAAACACACCCTTTTCCAATAGAACATCTCAACCTATTTGTAAAATAGTATTTTCCATGAATATTCCCGAGAGTCAGCATCAAACTCCAGTCTGTGTTTCAAGATGCTCCAAATATGCCTAGCTCTTTTCCAATGGGGAAGTGAAAGACCCTTTTTGTTATATGTGGCTCCCAGTAATCATCGTAGCCTTAAATAATTAATTTCCTGATAAGGCCCTTCCAGGCCAGAGCTTTCCTTCCACATAAATACAGCAGATTACAGATTAACAGAGTTGGAAGGGACCTTGTAGGTCATCTACTCCAACCCCCTGCTCAAACAGGTCAAACAAATGCCTGGGCTTTCAGTCTGATTGTTCTTGGTGCCACCAGATCTGAAGGGAAGGCCCTCAGGTTGGATGTGGGAATAACTAGGCCAGCAGGGTGGCAGACAAGTCAAACGAATGAATAAACGAACACATAATCAGTCCTGAGGGTGGTCCTGGCAGGGAGCCTTTTGCAAATGGAGAAGACAAGAGAATTTCATTCTTTGCAATTCTTTCTATCCCCTACTGAATCCACTGCACATCGCATTGCTGTTCAGTTGGAATTCATAGCACCTGGCTGAATGTAATTGTGCTTTCAGTGTTTACGCTTTAGAACCTGTTTTAAGTGAATACATGTAAACTTTAGCATGAGTCTTTTGACTGGGCCCATGAAGTGTAGATCATTCCTTTAGGACACCCACTTTATGGACTCTGTGAAAAGAGAATTTTGCTTTAGGGGGCCAATGACTGGTTTGGCTCTTGATGCCACTCGGCATTTTCCAAATTCCTCCCTTCATCCCCGGGAGCAACAAATGGAGGCAAAGGAGTCTGAAGGAGTCTGCTCCTCGCTTGGGACCCTCTCAGAAAGCCCTGCAGGCTTGTGGCCCAGTTGTGTCCTTATGGCCTTCCCTCCTTGCCTTCCCCTTCCCCAGGGCTCTTGTGGCAGTTGCGCCCGAGTGATGTGGAGGTGGAGCTGTTGACTCACACCCGGAATGTGATCAGCTGGGAGCTAGAGGCTGACACGGGCCTCCACACGGGCTGGATCCAAAACGGAGGACTCTTCATTGCTTCCAACAAGCAAAGGCTGGACGAGTACAAGAGGCTCATGTCAGTAAGTAGGAAGCCGCCTGAGTGTTGCTGCTTGAGTGTTGGCATCATCTATCTGGTCCTTCCTTGGAGATCCTTCTCACAGCAGCCTTCCTTCAACCTTCAGAGTGGCTTTGGCTCTCTGACCAGGGGTGGGATTCCATTTTTTTAACAACCGGTTCTGTGGATGTGGCTATATGGGCGTGGCCATGTAGGGTGGGCTTCTTTTGCACACACACCCCTCCTCATTTTTTTGGCCTCCTGGGCCTCAGGGAAGCCTCCTGGGGGGGGGGGCGTTTTTGCTTCCAGGAAGGCAAAAAAACGGAGTGCGGGGGGGCACAGCACAACCCCTGCGTGTCCCTTTTTGCCTCCTGGGTCTCAGAATAACCTCCTGGGTGAAGCACTAAGACAGCAAAGGGGATTCCGGCACAGCTGATCATCGGAACAGCTGGTCGTCGGGAGGAGTGACTGGGTGGGGAAGAACACAGTCAGTGATGTCGCTAAGGACTGACTGGGAGGAGAGGGGAGGGGCCAGCCATGGGTACGATTTGCTGGTTCTCCGAACTCTGCAGAATCGTAACAACCGGTTCTATAGAACCGGTCGGAGCCGGTAGAATTTCCACCCCTGCATCTATCTATGATTTCGTTGTATGAGATGCAGTGACAATAAAGTAAACTAAATTAAATCCCTCTGCTTTTGGCCTTTGTGTCCCTCTTAAAATAGGTTCCTGGAGGCAGATGGAGGTGCCCCTCTGCAGTTCAGGCCACCAATTCACCTCTGAATTCTTTGGAATGCATATCTTCCTCATGGGAATTTGGGGGGAGGGACAGTGTAAAGCCTGGTTTCCCCAGGGTTAGGGAGACAAGCTAAACAGAATGTGCAGCGTTAGTCAGATAGGCACACAGATAAATGAGTGAGATAAGCTTGTATGTTTATTAACATACAGTAAAAATAACAGATACGCTTGTGCTATCAAAAATATAGTTTATTCCATTATGAGTTCATAGCATAGTCAAAATAACAGTCCAATAGTCATGTATCATTTAGTCAGTCCATTCAGGGATATTCAGTTGGCAAAGCCCGTGTAGAATATCCTTTGTCAGTTCACTTACAAGTCAGTCCTTTGTTTATCTCTCCCGTTCGAGCAATGCAGTCTTGTTTCCTTGCAGTAATCAGGGATCATCAAAGCCAGAGAGTGAGCAAGCTGCAGTCTTGCTTCTTTTAAAGTGCTTTCACAACCACTCCCTTAATTACTATCCCACAGTTAAAGTTGCAGACACTTTAACATACAAACTATGATTACATATTATTATTTACCTAAACCAGTTAGGGTAAACAATGTTATCCCTAACAGACAGGATTCAGATCCCTCAGCTAAATTAGGAGGGTCCCACTTTTGAAAGCACACAGTCCCAGCAAGGGAGGAGGTAGGGCTGGTGCCAGGTTCGGTTTGACAGTTGGTTTATATAACAGAAGCCAGAACTGTGCTTACAGAAAGGGAGTCGTGTGATTCCAGTAAGTTTTTCCTAGGTCCCTTCCACCTCTGTCAGGTTGGCTGTTTTTGAATGGCATTTAAATGGATTTAAAACATGTTTGATCCCTTTTTAGAATTGAATAGAATTCTTTATTGAGCAAATGTATTTGGACACACAAGGAGTTTGTCTTTGGTGCATAAAAAGAAAGAAAAAATTCATTCATCAAGAATCATGTGATAAAACGGAACTTCCGGTTTCGCGTGGCTTCGGGGCAGCAGGAATTCGCGACAGCTCGCGATTCCTGCTGTGCTAGCCGTCGAGGTACCCCCGATCCAGATGGGTCAGGGGGATATGGCTGCCCTGTAGGGACAGCTGAAGAGAGAGGGGAGTCGGATAGGGAGGTGGGGGTGTCGCAGACCCCCCCTTCTCCGGGAAAACCCCTTTTTCCCAAGGCGGTGGAGCGGCGGTCAGCAATGGCCGCCACGAAGAAGCCAGCAACCGGGTAAGAACTGTGCTGGAGGAAGTGTGAAGAGTGAAAGTTCTGTCTGAGCCGGGTCAAGTAACACCTTTTAAATTGCCTGGAATTGAGCTGCTTGAATTGCTGGAGGATACATTGTATCCCTAAGAAGAGCGAAAAGCGGCGGAGAAGCTGTTAAAGGGAACTTTTTTTTTTTTTACTCTCCCACCCCACGGAAATAGCAGAAATATTTGGATATATTAGACATTGAAAGTGGATTGCTTTGAAAGTTGAAGCTAAGAGACAAAGGGATTTTTGGACATTGAAAAATCTAAGAAATTGGAAAATCTTTGCTGGAGGTATGGATTTCTGATTATTTAAAATTGTCATTGCAAGTGGGAAGGGAGAAAAAAAATTGGAGCAGAAGCTGAAAAAGGAGGAGATTGTCTAGAACGTCTTTGTGGATCCCAAAGGAAGATATATGGTAATTGGACCTCTTTGATTAAAAATTAATCCAGAAAGAGAAAGAGAAGAAGGAAGAAAAGTATTAACTTTTGGAACTTTTTTTTTAATTGCTTTTGATTGTCTTTGATTAAAAATACTTGTGGTTGTTTTGGAAAAAGTTTCCCTTTTTATAATGGCATCGTTTGTGGATGAACTAGAGATTGAATATCAAAAATATAAAAAAGAAGATACTTTGGGCGTTTTGTTTCAATTCTTAGAAATGGCGTTATGTTCTGTTGAAAAGTTGATTACGCAGCAGAAGGACTGGGACAAGGAAGAAGAGGAAGAAGAAGCCATCTTTGATGAACAATGGGTCCCTTCCGGAGAGGAGGAGAAAAAGGATAAGAAAAAGGGGTTTTTAAGAATTATAAAAACAACCAAAAGAGAGAAAAATGAGCGAAAAGATGGAGGCAAGGTTAGAAAGCAAAGGAAAAGGAGCAAGAAAAGCGAAGGGAAAAAGCAAAGGGGTAGAAAGGGCAAGGAGAAGAATAAGCAAGAGAGAAAGGGGGGGAGGAGAAGCCTTAATGGGGGGAAGCAAGACTTAAAGAAAAAAAGTTTATTTAGAGACTTATTTAGGTGAATTTAATTTAGATTAAAAGAGGGATTCTGGAGGGTATATCAGAGTGTGTTTTTATATGTATATTTAGAATATAAAATTTATTATGTAATTTTAGAATCTTTTAAACAGAATCCCAAGAAAGATTGCTATATGTAGTATTTCTAAGTTAGGGTAATGAGTTATAGATGTTACTCCAATTGGTGTACAGGAGAAGTATAGTAAAAGAAAAAAAAGATGAATGGATAATTGGAAATAGAACAGACAAAGAATGTTGTTGAAAATGGTAATAAGATATGGAAGGATATATATGCTTTTTTTTTGGATTTTGTATATTGATAAAAGGCAATAAAATTTTAATTAATAAATAATTTGGATGGAAAGGAGAAGTAGGGACAAGATATGAAGTTAATATTATATGAAATATTGATATTATAATCTGGAAATGTTATGCCTTATTGGTCTTTTATTATTATTTTTTCTTAGAAAAGAATTTATAAGCTGCTATGCCTTGATTCTTTGTGCATTGTTTTTATAAAACTGATAAAAATGGTTTTTATATATATATATAAAAAAGAAAATGATAATAAGATATGGAAGGAGATATGGGTTGAATATGATGTTTGAATTTGTGTCTGTGTGAAGAGTTTTAACCCGGGAACAGACAACCTTCAGAAAAGATCTTTTAGTTTTGTTTATGTTTTGTGTTTGTATGTTTGTGTATTGTGTTTATGGTAAAACTAACAAAATTTGTTTTTTATAAAAAAAAGGAAAAAAGAATCAATAAAACCTTGGAGGAATGTTAGATGAGAATAATTTAAACAAGCCAGAAAGAAAAGAATATGATGACTATAAAATGGATAAATATGGAAGAGAAATGAAATTGAATAGGAGTAAAGAGAAATAATGAGAAATTTGCTGAAAGATATTTGTGTGTCCATATGGAGATGGGATAAATTGGAATTACGCTGTATAAAAATAATGTTTTGTTTGACTTGTAAGGATTTACAATGTTAAGAGGTTTTATGTGTTTATGTATTTAATGGTTAATGATGTGTTGTTTTATCTTTAAAATTAATAAAAATTTGTTTCAAAAAAAAAAAGAATCATGTGATAAAACACTTAGTCATAGGTTACTAAATAGGCAGTCAAATCATACTAGCAAACAAATAAAACAATATAAATCTTAGAGATACAAGCAACAAGGCGATAGTCATAAGTGGGAGGACATAATAGGAAGGATGAGAAAAAGAATAGTAATACAGACTCAGTAAATACCGTGTTTCTCATAAAATAAGGCCGAGTCTTATTTTTTTTTTGAGCCCCGAAAAAACGGCGAGGCCATCTTTTTGAAGATGTCTTAATTTTCCTCCCACACATAGCCTGGTGGTAGTGTGTGTGCGTGTGTATTTACACCCTTATCAGTGAATGGCCGTGTTCCTACGACACCCATGCAGCCAACCACTTTCCACCCTGTGCATCGTGCCAGCTCAGCCTGTACAGGTAGTTCTTGGTCCAGTACATTGGCAAACCTGCAGAACTCCATTAAGTGCCAAATTCGGCATGCCATGTGGACATGCTTGAGCTCGGATCAATCTGCAGCACTCGGAACCGTTACTCAGGAGGCTGCTTTCTTAACCTGCCCTGCTGACTGCTGGGTCACTTAGAGCCCCCAGCCCTGGCAATGTCCGGCTTCCTGCTGCTGCATGAGAGACAAAGGCAAGCGGGCTGCCTTTCTGGCACTCCTGCCACAGCTGGCGTTGCGCCAGCTCCTCTTCCCCCAGTGCAAGCACCAGTTGACCGGTCTTGCGCACCAATTTTGTTCTATCCTCCCTAACCTCCTGGGATTTTCCCAAGTCTCTCAGCCAGACCTTTCCAAAAGAATGTAGTTGCGCCATTCAGATGTGGTGGTCATGACCAACCTGCCCCAACTTGACGAGTTCTCTTAGGAAGTCCGGGGGTTGTTTTCCAACCCATGGACTCCAAGCTCGCAACAGGGCATGGGACCACCAAGGGCCCAGGCAGCCCCGTCAAGCTTCAGGCGCTCCCAGAGATGCACAGCATACAGACTCTCTGCTTACAGAGCTGCCGCCAAAGTATACACAATGGTGCCTGCAGGCACTCAGAAGGCCGAAAGCGCAGCCCAAGGAGGGACTACTCGCTGTCACCCTGGGGCGCAGCAAAGCTGGAATCCACCACCTGCCATGTGAACCTCAATGAGCAGCCTCGCCTGTGCTTGGGGGAAAAGGAGCTGGCAGAGCGCAACTTCTCTTCCCCCGAGAGCAGGCAAGTCTGCTCATTGGGGTTTGCACGGTGGGTGGCAGATTCCAGCTCTGCAGGGTGCAGGGGAAAAGCCTGCAGCCCTGGCTTGGCCGCCACTGGGCTGCGTTTTCAGCCTGCAAGGTGTGGCCAGCAGGAGGAGGCGCCGTTGCTGTGTAGGGTAAGAGTGGCTGGTGGTAGAGCTGGAAGCCAGGCTGAGTGGGGCAAGTGAGCTTGCGGTCCCCAAGAGGAGCGGGACGTGTGGGCTGGGCTGGGTTGCCGCTGTGCCTGCTCAAGCCCAGAGCAAAGCGTTGGTCAAAGGTTGGCATGCCAGCAGCAGGCCGGGCGGCTCACTCTTCTGCGGTCCTGCCGGAGGCATCTCTGCTGAGCCCTGCTCTGGCTGCCTGAGGGGACATGGATGGAATCCATTTGAAAGTCAGCTCCCGCGCCCTTGCCAGGGCTGTAGCAGGGGAGGGGGGAACCGGTGCCCTTTGTGCAGAGGGGAAAGCGGAAGCATCCGCCTCTTGGTGTGGCCCATCTTTCCTGCACAAGAGGCCCCAGCAGCAAAGATACTTGGCGGGAGTAGGGAGCTCTCCGAGCTCCGCCATGATCGGCCGTTAGGAGCAGCTGGTGGCAAGACATGGCTGCCTGCGGGGCACTCCTAACGGAAGTTCCCCCCTGCCCTTCCCCCCCATTTTGCATGTTTTAAACTAGGCCTAAATTTAGGGGAGGGGCTTAATTTAACCTTATGCCTAGAAAACATGCTGGGTCTTCCTATGGGGGGGGCGTATTGTTGGAGAAACATGGTATTTTGACAGTGGGAATTATTTGTTTAGCAGAGTGATGGCGTTCAGGGAAAAAACTCTCCTTGTGTTTAGTTGTTCTGGGGTGCAGGGCTCTATAGTGTCGTTTTGAGGGAAGGAGTTGAAACAGTTTATGTCCAGGATGTGAGGGGTCTGTAGATATTTTCACAGCCCCCTTTTTGACTCGTGCCTAGTGAAGGGTTCCTGCATGTCTTATATTGATATCATCTTGCTTACTCCCTATGGTATGTCTGGACACCATATTCTGGATCTGGCTGAGATGTTCCCAGAGCATCAGTGCTCACTCTTCTCCGGATAGGCCCCAACTGATGTGCCATAGTCATTCTGCATCCAGTCTTCCCAGCAAAAGATCGACATGGATCAGGGACCCATCCAGCTCGTCCTTCATTGATAGATAAGCAGGCACATTCCGACATTCCTACAGGAAGGAGCCAATACATAGCCTGCGATTCCAGAATGGCCTCAGGTGTTCAGCAGCTTCTTTGCCTGCCAGGAAATTCCAGAGTTCGCCTCTCAGGAGTGTAGAGATCCTCCCCCTCCGTTTCTCTTCTTTTTCTGGGAAAGGAATTGTTGCCAGCTTGGTTGACCTGCTTGGCACCTCTTGCAGCTTGCAGCTCCCTTGTCAGTCTCAGCCAGGGCTTGGAGCTCCTACAGGCCCACTATGAGTCTGCTGGGACTGGGGAGATGGCAGCCCCAGAGAGGAAGTGATGCTGCCCCATTTCTGCCAGGGCCTCCCCCTGGCTGGGAAACTTTGCCTGTAGTCAGTAGTAGCCCATCCGGCTGTGCACCATTGGAGCAGACTTTATCCTGAAGGGATTTCAGAATTGCCTGCCCTGTGCCAGGGAAAGGCCTCTGTAGCTTTCCTGCCTGTTTATGTTGTTGTGAATGCATAATACCAATAAAGTTGTCATTGAGCTTGAAGTCTAGTGCAGGGTTCTGGCCCTGCAGTTCTGATTGGCTGTTGATGGCCCGATCAGATTGGCCTGTTCAGAAGCCTCCGATTGGCCATTAACAGACCATTCCTATTGGTTAACGGAGCTAGCGCTCCAGGTTCGCTATTGGTTAAGTAGTTAATAAGTTGCCTATATAAGTGAGGCTTGAGCAGCTTTTGAGCTGAGCAGTCACAATATGTAAATAAAGAGTTTGAAGTTCACTGTTTCCACCGGCTCGTCTCCATCATTCGCACCCATGCTCCAGACTTAACACTGGCGACGAGGATGGGATTGGATGACATCAGAGCCAACTAAGCACATGACTGAAGCACAAAACGGCGAAACCATGTCCGGTGGCGCCATACCTCCCACTCCGTTCGATCCGGCTCAAGAAGACTGGGAGTCTTACATGGATCATTTCCAAATGTTTTTGGAAACAAATAATCTAAAGGATGCCACGGCCGGCAAGAAACGGGCGGTGTTCCTGACGCACTGCGGCCCAATGGTTTTTAAGATGGCTAAGGCATTGGCGAAACCGGCTGAAGTGAAGACCATGGACTGGGACGTCTTCGAACCGCTACTAAGGGCCCACTATGCACCTGCTGTTCCAACACTCGTAAGACGACACGAGTTCTATCAGCGGAACCAGCGAAAAGGAGAAAGCGTCACCGATTTCGTTGCAGACCTCTGGAACTTGGGAGGCCTGTGTGAATTCACCGACCTGGAGGAGGCTTTGAGAGACAGAGTAGTCCTAGGGCTCGATGCTCTAAATGTGCAGAGCAAAATAATGGCAAAGGGCAACATCACCCTTAAGGACACCATAACTGAAGCCATGGCAGCAGAGGCAACCAAGAAGTTGGCTGCCCAACTACGCTGAAATTGCACTCACGCCCACCAACCGGCCGGCGAAATTTCACCTAGCGCAGAAGGGCGGTTTTCCACGGCCCATCATGAGGACCTCTCTTCGTCGTCAGACAGTGACGAAGAAGAGGTCCATCGCCTACAGACTGATCGGGAACGACGCCCAAAGTTCCAACAACCCTGCGCAGGCTGCAGGTCCAACCATTTTCACTCTGACTGCAAATTTCGTGACGCACTTTACCACGAGTGCGGGAAACGAGGCCACATTGGACGGGTCTGCAGAAGCCTCCTCAGACCCAGCCAGACTTTGAAGGGAACCAATCTCCACCAATCGGCAGGGAATCACCCTTTAAGGCGAGAACCAGTAAACCACTCCTATGGAAACCGACCTGTGAATCGTCTAGCAAGGCGAGAAGAGGCTCACCAAACACTCACTATTGGTCATGCCTCTTCACTAGACGCTCAGAAAATTCGGGTCAACGTGAACATTGAAAATCAGCCCTGCCACATGGAAGTAGACTCGGGATCGTCCCTCTCGATGGTCTCATGGAAGACCCTTAAGCAACTCATCCCCACTATCCGGCGCCAAGACCTTCAATTCCAACGGCTCGTCCTAAAAGACTACCAGGGGAACCGGATTCCAGTTGCAGGATCCAGCCGAGTCCGGGTGATATTCAAGAACCGCACAGCGTACTTACCCCTGGCGGTGATCGATAAGGACCGGCCTAGCCTGTTGGGCCTACAGTGGTTCGCACCACTCGGCATCGAAGTGGCAGGCATTAATCGAATCGGCGGCAGTGACTGGGAGGAAGACCTCGCCTGTGAATTCAAGGACGTCTTCGAGGAAAAGCTAGTCGAGTATAAGGGGACCCCGATATCCTTTAGTCTTAATCCAAAGATAGCGCCCATCCGCCTTAAGCCTCGTCAAGTTCCGTTCACTCTAAAACCAAAAATTGACGAGCAGTTAGATAAGTTGGTTGCCCAGGGAGTTTTAAAGCCAACGGATCACTCCCCTTGGGAAACGCCGATTGTGACACCCATTAAGCCGGACGGCTCCATTAGAATTTGTGGGGACTACCGAGCCACCCTAAACCACGCCCTGCAACAGAACCGTATCCGGTGCCGGTAGTGCAGCACCTCCTCCATTCCCTGGGGGGCGGAAAAGTCTTCGCTAAATTAGGCTTAGCTCAGGCCTACCAGCAATTGCCGGTTGACGAAACAACGGCACAGGCACAGACTATTGTAACACACTGTGGCGCCTTTAAGTGTACGCGGCTTCAATTCGGAGTCAGTGTAGCCCCAGGGATCTTTCAGAGCCTAATGGAGAGACTATTACAGGGGATCAAGGGCGTTGTCCCCTATTTCGATGATGTGCTTATTGCTGCCTCCACTCAAAAAATCTTGCGAGAGCGTCTAAGATTAGTATTACAAAAATTTCAGGAAGCAGGCCTGAAAGTTAAAAAAAATAAATGCAAAATGTGTACCGATCGTGTTGAATTCCTAGGGTACCTAATTGACAGTCAGGGTATTCACCCTACTGATAGTAAATTAAGAGCAATAAAGAACGCTCCCAGACCCCAGAACAAGACCGACCTCCAGGCGTTCCTAGGCCTCATCAACTTCTATAATGTTTTCTTGCCACACAAAGCGACTGTCGCCAAACCGCTACATCGTCTTTTAGACAAAAAAGCAAACTGGGTATGCGGTCACAAAGAAGAGCAGGCGTTCCGTAATGTAAAAAAACTACTGACTTCGGATGCCGTGCTTATGCAGTACAATGAGACTTTGCCAATAAACATAACCTGTGATGCATCGTCTTTTGGAGTGGGCGCCATTTTGAGTCATGTGTTATCTAACGGTAACGAAGCCCCTGTTGCTTACTTTTCAAAGATGCTTTCGAAAACCGAGCGAAATTACAGCCAAATTGATAAGGAAGCCTTGGCAATTGTATCAGCAGTTAAGAGGTTTCATGAGTACGTGCACGGCCAGAATTTCACCATTGTAACTGACCACAAACCATTGCTAGGGATCATTGCTGGGGACAAACCAACTCCCAACATACTATCTCCCCGAATGACCCATTGGTCAGAATTCTTGGCTGCCTACAATTATCGGCTACAATATCGTCCGGGGAAAGCCATTCCCCATGCTTATGTGCTAAGCCGTACACCGCTCCCTGAAACTATCAACGATCCTGCACCAACGATGACAGCGTTGCAGATCGAGACACTCCCCACGCCGCCATTGACTGCCCGTGACATCGCGAGAGAAACAAAACGTGACCCCATCTTGGGGCGAGTCCTCACGTGGATGGAACGCGGATGGCCATTGGACCAAGTACCAGACTTTGCACCATTCAAAAGTTGTCAAACCGAGTTGTTCTTGCAGAAGGGCTGTGTCATCTGGGGTGATAGAGTTGTTATCCCAGAACGGCTCCAACAGACGCTGCTAAGAACCTTGCACGATGGCCACCCTGACATCGTGCACATGAAGGGCCTCGCACGAAGCTACGCGTGGTGGCCAGGCATCGATAGACAAATTGAATCATGGGTTAAAACTTGCAAGAGATGCCAAGAAGTAAGCAACGCTCCACCAAGGGCAACCCCAACCGAATGGGAAATGCCGCGGGGACCCTGGTCCTGCATCCATCTGGACTTTGGTGGGCCGACCAAAGGCCACACGTTTCTACTAACCCTCAATGCCTACTCGAATTGGCTCGAAATTCACCGAATGAGCAGCACAACCACTGACGCAGTCATCAAAAGACTGGAAAGACTTTTTGCAACCCACGGATTACCAGACGTTCTGGTATCCGATAACGGGCCCCAATTTACCGCGCTACCTTTTGAGCAGTACTTGGCTGACCGGGGCATTCGACATGCGCTCACTTCGCCTGCGCACCCTGCTGCAAACGGTAGGGCTGAGCGCATGGTTCAATTCGTCAAAAAGACTTTGCAAAAAATCGATTATGACAACATCGACGAAAAATCAACCGGATCCTTTTTCTGCAGCACATTACACCTCACAGCGTCACCAACAAAACTCCTGCCGAACTGATAATGGGACAAAAACTCCGCTCCCACCTCGATCATTTACACCTAGCCTACGAACCTGAAAAGCCACTCGGATCCAGCAGCCGATGCCGTACCTTCCAGGTAGGCGGTCTAGTATTCGCTAAGAACTTTTCAGGTGATCCGCTGTGGGTTGAAGCGACCGTAATCCGCGTAACCGGCCCTAGATCATACCTCGTTCAGTGCCCGGACAATAGACTTTGGAAGCGCCACATAGATCAGCTACGATCTCGGCTACCACCTCGTAATTCCGAACTCCCTTTTGATCAAACTGAGAAGAAAGCGAATTATTATTCGAAGGAAACCCCTTCAAAGAGACTGATAATGGAACAGAAATGCAGGAACAGGAACCAGGGACCAGAATAAATACACCTCAAGAAATGGCCAGTGACATTGATGACAATGAAAATGCGAACTCGGAACCAGAGGCACCCTTACCGCTAAACAACGATCTACCTCAGCAAGAGTGCAGCCAACCGCTGGGCACCTTACGAAAATCGAAAAGACTAATTAAACAACCGTCCTACTTTGAGGACTATGTAACCGCGCCCCGTGGGCAGAAGCCGGGGGAAAGGGGTGTTGTGAATGCATAATACCAATAAAGTTGTCATTGAGCTTGAAGTCTAGTTCTGGCCCTGCAGTTCTGATTGGCTGTTGATGGCCCGATCAGATTGGCCCATTCAGAAGCTTCCGATTGGCCATTAACAGACCATTCCTATTGGTTAACGGAGCTAGCGCTCCAGGTTCGCTATTGGTTAAGTAGTTAATAAGTTGCCTATATAAGTGAGGCTTGAGCAGCTTTTGAGCTGAGCAGTCACAATATGTAAATAAAGAGTTTGAAGTTCACTGTTTCCACCGGCTCGTCTCCATCATTCGCACCCATGCTCCAGACTTAACATATGTGATTGTTCTTTTTGGAGGCCTCTTCTTCTTTTTGTGTCATATCAGTCACTGGTTGTTGGCAATTTTTGAAGCTGCTCTGGAAATTAGCAGATTAACAGAGTTGGAAAGGGACCTTGTAGGTCATCTAGTCCAGCAGTCGCCAACTGGTGGGCCGTGGGCCACTGGTGGACTGTGAGAAAATTTTGGTGGGCCACAGAGAAATCTCACCCCCAGAGCACCTCCCCAAAGCAATTAATCCAGGCTGCGCAGAAACACAAGGCTGCGCTGCCCACATGGCCCGCGGGAACCCTCCCCACCCACTCATTCCTTACCCGGCAAACTTGCCTGCTAAAATTGCTATTTTTCCTTTTTCCGACCATGATCTGTTGTGCTGGGAGATTTAGATTAGCTAGGAAGCAGGAAATGGTTGGATTTCTTGCTTTTTAGCTAATGTTTAGATCTTTGGCTCTGCTTTTAAGCACAACCGAATCTCCCTTAGGACTGAAGGTTCTATTATTCAGTGCCGACTCAGAGCAAGCAAATTTGAGAGACTGAGCTAGCCAATGACAGATAGATAGATCTCTGAATGAATCTGTGATTCTCTGAGCAACTCAATCTGCCTGCCTGCTTTGCCTGATTATGGGTAAAAGTTGCTCTTTTTTATATATTAAAAAATTCAATATTTATATAAATATGTATAATATTTACATACAAGCCATGCCCAGCCAGTCACATGACCACCACCACACCACCAGACCACACCCACAAATTAGGCCAGGTCCACGGGATTTAAAATTATGAGTTTGGTGGTCCCTAAGGTCCAAAAAGTTGGTGACCCCTGATCTAGTCCAACCCCCCACCCAAGCAGGAGACCCCAAATCAGGGATGGGATTCTACCGATTCGGACCAGTTCTTTAGAATCGATTGTTATGATTCTGCGCAGTTTGGAGAGCCGGCAAATCGTGGCCCTGGCAAATCGTGGCCCCTCTCCATCCACCCCTCCCTGCCCAGTCAGTCCTGATCACACACGTGCAACATCGCATGCATGCCTGACTCTGTTCTCCCCTGCTCAGTCACTCCTTAAGGTATTTCTTTTTTTCCCTCTCCTGACAATCAGCTGTTCCGATGATCAGCTGTGCTGGGATCCCCCTCGTTCTCTTACTGCTTCGCCCAGGAGGCTTCCTTGAGGCCCAGGAGGCAAAAAAAAAAAGGGTGGGGGGGGGTTACTGCAAAAAAAGAAGCCATGCCCACCCAGCCACATGGCCACGCCCACCTAGTTACCTAGTAACATGGTTACACTCACCTAGCCATGCCCAGAGACCAGTTGTTAAAACATTTGAATCCCACCCTTGCCCCAAATCATTTTTGACAGATGGCAGCTCAGTCTCTTCTTGAAGGCTTCCAGGGATGGAGCTCCCACAACCTCTGAAGGCAACTTTTGTTCCACTGGTTGATTGTTCCACTGTCGGAAAATTCCTCCTTATTTCCAGTTTGACTCTCTCCTTGATCAGTTTCCATCCATTGTTCCTTCTCTGGCCTTCAGGTGCCTTGGAAAACAGCTTGACCCCCTTCCTCCTCTCTGTGGCAGCCCCTCAAATATTGGAACAATAATTGAAATTATTGAAAACCATGTTGGAAATTCTGGTCTTCTTTTGCAGCTCGGCAAAGTTTTCGGCATTGAATCGCATGTCCTGTCTCCAGAGGAAACCAAAGAGCTCTACCCCTTGATGAACGTGGACGACCTCTACGGAACCCTCTACGTCCCGGGTGATGGCACAATGGACCCTGCAGGGACCTGCACATGCCTTACTCGGGCAGCCAGCAACCGAGGGGCTCTGGTAGGATCCCCGAGCCATTTGAAACATTGAAGTAGCCTGAGAGAAAGAGCGGAGATAAACTGCTTTGCCTGATGAGATCATCTGAGTTCCTCAGGGAGAGAATCGAGCATGGTGATGAGGAGGCTCCTCTTTTGCCCTTTTGCAACGTGACCTCTTGGGGATGGGTGGGTGGGAGGACATCCCTGGGGGGCCCTCAAGCATACCTCAACTATGAGCTCCGGCATGGGCAGCTTTTCTAGGAAATGTGAGAACCTTCAAGTGCTGACAGGGACCTAATTTGGCCAGCAAAGCATTTGGAGAAGTGGTGGAGGGCAAGAATGACAGACAGGCCAGGAGCTCTTCCTGCCAGGGTTCCAAGTAATACACCCATAGCAAACAGAACTCCGAGGCAGGTAGATTCCTCAAAGAATCGTTCTATTTGTTGTGGTTTGCTGGCAGTTGTTGCAGATGGCAGCAGAGACAGACAGTGAGGAAGAAAGGGGGCCAGTCAGGGAGCCTGGAAAGGACTCGGATGAGGGTCCTGTGTCCGATGCAGAGATGGAGCCAGGAGCATCTGGGAGTGGGGTGCTGCCTTCGGAGCCTCCAGAGTCTGGCAGCAGCGAGGCAGAGGACCCAGAGGACCCTGTTCCCAGTGCGCGTGTGTGCAGAGCTGCTCGAAGGCAAGAGCAGCTGAAGCAGAAGGGGCGACTCAGGAGTAAGGCTGGGAGGGGATTGCCCCACGCCTAAGGGATAGAAGTCAGACCTCAATGAGGAACGCTTTGCAGGAAGATTCCGAGGCCGCCTTGCAGCTCTGAGAACTTTGGTCGGTTTTTGCTGGTCCATTGGGTTGGTTTCTGTTCTCATTAATTTGGATAATCCTGTTTTTTGGCAGCCTTCTACAGCCCCGAAAGACGTGCTCTTATCTTGGGGAACTGTTTATAATCAGTTCTGGCTGGGAATGCAAGTAATTCCCAGCATTGCATTAAAACAGGTTTGCCTTTTAAAATAAGTTTGTGTTCATTAAGTTTGATGAAACCTGAGTCAGAACACTACTGGACATATCACATTGGCCCAGATCATCGCTGAATAGGCCCTCCCTGGTCACTGGTCTTGAAATGGACTCCAGACCAGACCAGCAGGACTGTTTATGGTTCTTGGTTTTCCTAGATCATTGAAAACTGCCCCGTGACTGGCATTGAAGTCAGGACAGATGACTTTGGGGTCCCACGAGTGGCGGCTGTGCTGACGAAGCAGGGAGCCATCCAGACATCCTGTGTGGTCAACTGCTGTGGTAAGGAAGGCGCCCAATTGGCTCCTGCAAAAGAGGGGCTGGGACTCCTGTGGTTTGAATGTAGGCTTAGCCAGTGTAGAACTGGGATACACTGGGTTCTGTGTCAGGAGAAGGGAGTGTGAAAAAGGAGTTCCTAAAATCTTATTATCAACTCATAAAACATTCCTATGCCTGTTTTAGTAGTTGCCATAAAAAGTGGGGGGAAGCGAACATTCCACACTTACCTTACAAAGATTGTAACTAAGTTACTGAATCTTCTGCCTGGGAAAATCCTTAATTGGAGAATATAATTGATATCACCCAGCCCTTGAATGGGCTCAATTGGAGAATCTGTTTTATAAGACCGGGGGGGGGGGAGAAACAGGGTCACAGGTGATTGTAAATTTTATATGCCAGAGTTGGCTTCATACAGGGCAGGGCCAGTATGTTGCCTCGAATGAATCCTTTGAAGTTTTTTGAAGTTTGGCTCAAGAATCAAGATTTAATTAGGGCGATTGCTGGAATCCTGAGACTTATTTTATGTTTAATCATGTTGATATGGCTGCCCAACTCACAGAAAAGCAATTTGTGTGGCAGAACAGTTGTAAAACCAAAATATTAAAATAAGTGGCGTTAAAGACCTAACAATATTGTTAATAGCAAGAGAGTGGAAAAAGGGAGCTTATGCACCTCCGTGTGTCTTCTGGCCCTTAGGAAGGGCTTTTCTGGGGGCTCTCCTCAGCATTCTTCTCCTAGATTGTCCTTCGAATGCTCCTCTGAATTTTCTTCGGTTTCACTCAGCAGATCATAAATCCTTTTACGGTTAAATTATTATTCCCCTTTAGAATTAACACTGACTTTACTCTGGATAGAAACCAAACGGAAGCTATCTTCAGTCACCACTAGAACTATTATTATATTATATTATATAATATGGGTTACCATACTAACCATTATAGTCCCTTTAGCTACCAGCCAGATCCTTCATTAGTCCTCATCTTTCCCCAAAATCGTGTGTGTTTGTTTTTTGCTGGAGGTGGGCATCTGAAGTCCCCTTTTCCTATGAAAATCTGAATTAACCCCCATCTCTGGGCTCTTTATCAAAACAAAAAACAAAACAAAAAACCCCTTGAGAACTGTTTAGCTTGGGTTTCTTCATGGAAGACTTGATCTGTGAAGAACCAGGGAGAGTCTGGTGGAGGCTGAACTTATTACTGTTGTCTTTAAATTTGTACGAAATGAAAAGGGGAAAAAAGAAGCTTCACAGCTGTTTGGTGATGATGGCAAGATGCCAAGAAGTTGTGAAGGACAGAGAACATGGCATAACAGGGCTGGAAGGGGCCTTGGAGAAGACCTCCAACCCCCACTGCTCAAGCAGGAGCCCCTAGTCATTCTGGGCATAGGCTGACCTGTCTCTTCGTTTTATATATGTTTATTCTTTTTTTAACATACATAAGTGCTTGGAAAGCAGTGTATTGTCTGGGTCAATTTACTTATATAATAATGATAATATTATTTACTTATACATAGTAGTAATCTTCCATCTTCTAATGTCTACCTCTGTAATCTAACAGAACCAATCCCATGTTGAAAAATGTCCAGTCTCCACAACTTGTAAAGGCAAGTCGTTCCATAGATTAATGGTTCTTATTGACAGGGAATTTCTCCACAGTTCTAGATTGGATCTCTCTTTAACAATTTTGCACCTGCTGCTTCTTGTCCTTTGGAGCAAGAGTCTCCAATGGTAGCAACTTTAAGGCTTGTGGGCTTTAACTTCCAGAGTTGAATTCTGGGCGTTGAAGTTCACAAGTCTTAAAGTTGCCATGGTTGGAGGACCCTGCTTTGGAGAATAGGCCAATCCCCTCTTTTTTTCTGACAACCCCTCAAATACTGGAAGATTACTGTCGTGTCACCTCAAGAACTTCTCTTGGTTAGACTAGACCTATCCAGTTCCTGCAACTTTTCATTCTATGTTTTAACCTCCAGTCTCCTAGTCATCTCTCTTCTCTCTTCTCATCACTCTTTCTACAGTCTCAGCAATATTTTTGTGCTGTGACCAGAATTGGACCCATCCTTGTATCTCAAGTGTGGTCTTACCAGTGCTGTATAAAGTGTTACTCCGCCTAAATGTTCCACCCAGGACATTTTTTTCGTCCCTGAAGCTTTTCAGGGGAGCAACCCTTTCCTCTAGTCCCTCCACTTTCTCTTCCAATTGGGAGATGAGTTTGCACCTGAAGCAGGTGTAAAAATCCTTATCTGCTCCCCTTGTTTATGTGCTGTTGAAGTGGCAGGATAGAAAGAAGGCTCTCTTCAGCATCCATCCCTGAGTTCAAGACTAGTCAGCAAAGGAGACAAGGTGACAGGTTCGACCTCCCTCTTCTGTGCTCTCATCAGAATATTGACCAAAGTACCCTATTTTTGCACTGTAAGACGCTCCAGACCATAAGACCCACTTAGCTTTGGGGAGGAAAACAAGAAAAAAAAATCTGCCTCTGCCTCCCAGCAATTTGCCTCCTTGCAGCAAAGAGCCTGGTCAGCTTCAGCACAGCCTGATTTAGCACAAGCAGCTGATTGGCAGTTGGATTGGCATCCCGGAATACCGCTGATCAGCTGCTCCAGGATCCCTGATGCCTGGAACGAGCCGAAAATGGGACCCATGGAGGCTTAAAATGGGGTGTGCGAAGGCCGAAACCCAGGAAGCATGGAGGCCAAAAAGAAGGTGCACAGATGCCAAAAATGGGGCACGTGTAAGGCTGAAAATAGGGTGCATGGAGGCCAAAAATGGGGCAGCAGCAATCAGCAGTGATGCTGGCGATGGGTGGTGGCGTTCCTGCAGCCTGAAACAGCTGATTGGCGGTATTCCGGGAGGCCGATCCAAGCACCAATCAGCTGTTTGTGCTAAATCAGCCTGTGCTGAAACTGACCAGGCTGTTTGCCGTTTACTGCAAGGAGGCAAATGGCTGGGAGGCAGAGGCAGAAGGGGGGGGGGGGGGCAGCGGGTGTGCGGGACTTTAGCAACATTTGCTCCATAAGACGCACAGACATTTTCACCCACTTTTTGGGGGAGGTAGGGGGAGTGCGTCTTATAGTGTAAGAAATACGGTACTTTCTTCCTAATCCAGCAGCAGCCAGGCTCGTTCTGCTGTGGCTTCTCTGCCCGCCCTCCTCCCCACCCCAGGCCCTTCTGATGATGGCAGTTGTTTTCCTTCTCCTACAGGTGTCTGGGCCCAAGCCCTGGGGGAAATGGCTGGCGTCCAGGTGCCCCTGGTGGCCATGCACCATGCCTATGTGGTGACAGAGAAGATCGAGGGGATCCAGGTCAGTCCGGGGGTAGGGAGTCCTGGGCTCTCGGGGGAGTTTCTGTCCTGGTGGGAAGATACAAATGTTAGTAACAACAGGTGCTGTGAGAAATTCAGGTACTTCCCTTGATTCTAAGCAGCTTTGTACAGTGGGAGAGCACCTCCTTTGTCACTCTCATTCCACATGCAGCTCAGGGCCCCCCCCCTCCTTCTCGGGGTAGGATTGCCACCTCTTCCTGAACTATAAATGTGACTCCGTGAGGCTTCCTGGGGGGCAAAGGAGGACCTGAATTTTCCTGTCTATTCCTCTGGCTTCCTGTCTGCTTCCCCCTATTTACTGGGGAAGGAAGTTTACTACTATTTACTACAGGAAGAAGTTTTCATACTTAACCCTTGCTTGCAGGAATATTTTTTTTCCAAATGTAAAGCATACCATATCTTTAGCATTTACACTGAATTTGGGAAGTATAGAAAAGCAGAAAGTTTTCCATGAAAACTCTTATTAAATGCGGTATTCCAGATGTGGTCTGATTAAGGTTTTATAAAGCACTAGTGATTCTTCATGTGATCTTGACTCTATTGAGGGCAGGACAAGAAGCCATGGGTGGAAATTCATCAAGGAGAGAAGCAACCAGGAGCTAAAGAGAGATTTCCTGACTGAATTAATCAGTGGAACAACTTGTCTCCAGAAGCTGTGGATGCTCCAACACTGGAAGTTTTAAAGAAAAGATAGGATAATCATTTGTATGAAGTGGTGTCGGGTTTCCTGCCTAAGCAGGAGGTTAGACTAGAAGACCTCCAAGGTCCCTCCCAACTCTGTTATTCTGTTCTGAGAACCTTACATCTTTTTTTTTCCATGCCGTTTCTCATCTGGGTTGTTTTCTTCTCGATACACGTCAAGTTGTTAGTGCCAAACCCTAAAATGATGTGGTATGAGCAACACAGAAGATCACTTTTCATCTTGTTGTTCTACTTCAGCCAAAGTTCACATTTGCTTTTTTGCAACTGGATTAGGCTACTGACTCAGCTTTTGACCCACCAAGACATGCGGGATTTTGCATTTGCAAGGTGCAAAGCGGCGGCGGCAGATCACGCGTGCTGGAAAGGGCTTGACTGTATTACGGGGAGAAAGAGGGAATGGCTCTTGCTTTTTTCTTGCAAGGGAGAGAGTGACTCCTGCCTCCCACTGTCATCGTCATCTTCTTTTGGGTTAGTGAATCAATTAAACCTTTCATGATAGTGAGATCATTTCCCAAATTTCCCTTAAATCAGGGAAGAAATCAGAAACAAACCTTTGGACTAATAATAAGCCTGTTCCTATGATGCCATTTTTGTTCACTGCAGTGTGAAAAAACACACTTCTTTTTCTTCATCTTCTTGTTCCCTATTTACTGGTCTCTTTCAAAGAGGAAATTGTGAACATCAAACTTATTCTCAACTATCCTAGTGAAAGTTTTTATTGGTATCTATTTTTATTTTTGAAATTTACCAGTAGCTGCTGCATTTCCCACCCTCGGCTTATACTCGAGTCAATAAGTTTTCCCAGTTTTTGTGGTAAAATTAGGTGCCTCGGCTTATATTCGGGTCGACTTATACTCGAGTATACACGGTAGATGAGTTTCATAAATGACTTTCATAAATTCATAAATGGCTTAGATGAGGGAATAGAAGGAGAAGTCATCAAATTTGCAGATGACACTAAGCTGGCAGGAATAGCCAACACCCCAGAAGACAAGCTCCGGATCCAAAAAGATCTTGACAGACTTGATCAATGGACCTTATCCAACAAGATGAAATTTCATGTGGAAAAGAGCAAAATTTTAAACCTAGGTAGGAAACACCAAAGGTACAAATACAGAGTAGGTGAAACCTGGCTCAAAAAATGTAACTCTGAGAAGAACCTTTGAGCTGTAATGGACAATAACTTAAACATGAGTCAGGAGTGTGTGGCCGCAGCCAGAAAAGCTAACACAATCCTGGGTTGTATAAACAGAGGCATAGAAACAAAATGACATGAAGTATTAGTACCACTTTATAAATACTTAGTAAGATCACACCTGGAATATTGCATCCAGTTTTGGTCACCACATTACAAAAAAGATTTTGGAAAAGTGCAAAGAACAATTAAGATAATTAAAAGTCTGGAGACAAAAACATATGAAGAACAGTTGCAGGAACAAGGTGTGGCCAGTCTAGGGAAAAGAAGGACTAAGGGGGACACGATAGCAATATTCCAGTATTTAAGGGGCGGCAAAGAAGGAGGGGGCAACTTATTTTCAAAGCATCAGAAGACAAGAAACAATGGATGGAAACTGATCAAGGAGAGAAGCAATCTGGAATTAAGGAGAAACTTCCTAACAGGGAGCACAACGAACCAGGGGAACAGCTTTGCTTTCAGAAGTAGTGGATGTTTCATCACTGGAGGTTATTAAGAAGAGACTGGATTGCCATCTATGTGACTCCGACTTGACCAGTGGGTTGGACTAGAAGACCTCCAAGATCCCATCCAGATTTCTATTCCTATTCCGATTCTATTCCATTCCATAAAATACAGAATGTATAATGCCTATTTCACAAGAATATAGTAAAAATATTTGAAAAAAGCGGAAACAGTTTTGAAGAGGCCCTGAAGTACAAGTCACCTGCAGGAGATCCAGGTTCTGCCACTAGAGGCCCCTCCAAGGCTGGTTAAGGAACTCCACAACGAGACTCCTGAGGAGGCGAAGGGCAGAGACTAGCCAGCATCCTGGTCCTCCCCGCAGAGCTTTAGCTTGTGGCCTCAGGGGATGCGCAGCCCATCAACCTGGAACTGGGAGAGCCAGACCCTAAGTTTACCCTCCCCTGGGAAAGCTCTGCAAGGCCCTGCAGCCCCCGTTCCAGACTGAGGAAGAGAGAGTTCCCTGCAAGGAGGGCTGCATGCAGTGAAACTCAGTGGTGAGAAAAGCCAGATTTTACACTTAGACAAGACAAACCAAATGCACAGGTATAGGATAGGGGGCACCTGGTTCAGTAGCAGTAACTGCCAGAGGGATCTAGGAGTCCTAGCGGACAGTCGCTAGAATAGCAGCCACAGTTGTGCTGGAGCCACCAAAAAAGCCAGTGCTTTTTTGCAGCTGGGCTGCATCAACAGAGGGATGGAATACAGATCATGTGGAGAGTTAGCACTGCTTTATGCTGCACTGGTAAGACCGTCCATTTTTGGTTGCTGCAATATAGATTCTGGAAAGAGTGCAGAGGAGAACAAGAAGAATGATGAGGGGACTGGAGGCTGAAACATATAAAGAACAGTTGCTGGAATTGGGTACGTCTAGTTTAATGAAAAGAAGGACCAGGGGGGACATGATAGCAGTGTTCTGATATCTCAGGGGCTGCCCCAAATAAGAGTTGGGGGTCGAGCTGTTCTCCAAAGCATAAGAAGGCAGGACAAGAAGCCACGGATGGAAACTGGTCAAGGAGAGAAGCAACCTGGAACTCAGGAGAAATTTCCTGATAGTGAGAACAATTAACCAGTGGAACGACTTGCCTGCAGAAGTTATAAATGCTCCAAACAGTGGACGTTTTTAAGAAGAGATTGGACAGTCTGAAATGGTACAGGGTTTTCTGCCTAAGCATGGGGTTAGACTAGAAGACCTCAAAGGTCCCTTCCAACCCTGTTATTCAGTATTCTAGTTTTCTTGTCCATTCTCATGCGTTAACGGTCTCCCTTCCTGCGAACCTTAGCTTTAGGTAGATGCGGCCTAAAGCATCTTTCTGGCAGCAGCCCTGGGGGATAACATTTGGCACGATGGGCTCTTCCTCCGTGCCCCAGGTTGCATGGCCAAGGCAAGACTTCTGTGCTCCTCGCTTGGGCCACTGTTTAAATTTGCCAGACGTACTTTGGGAGTTGCACAATCCTCGGAGATGCAAGGAAAAGCCCAGTGCTGAAAAAAGGGAGGCCCAGAAACAGGTTCTCAGTTGAATGCCAACTTTGGAGGCTCTGGAGCGCCTTCCTCAGCCTGGCCCTTCAGGGTTGCCCGATGGTTCCTGGAGTCCCCTGGCAGCCACCCTGAACCGAGAGGGGCTCTCCCAGCCTCACTCACTGGTCCTGGGGAGGGCAGCTCTTGGGCCTTAGGAGCAACCAGTCTTCAGCAGGGCTCCTTCAGAAGGCAACAGCATTGGGACCTGTGGAGAGGGGTGCCAGGACCCTTTGCCCTTCTTTCCCAGCCCTTCCAGAGGGGAGGAGAGACGGGAAGAAGCCGCATGGAGGCCACAGGAGGGGAGGCAGTGGGCCAAGCGCCAAAGGGGTCCTCCATGCAAGCTGAGATTAGCGGGTCTCTGGGTCTGCAGCCAGCAAGCGGTCACCCTGCCTTTGCCCCCCAGGCGCCCTTCCCCTCTGGCTTCCTGGTTGTGAGGTGGACAGGAGGCGGCCGAGCAAAAAAGCTGACCCGGGAGCCTTTTTGAGGCTGAGCAGTGGTTTTTCTCTGGGTATTTTTAGAACATGCCGAACGTTCGAGACCACGATGCCTCTGTGTATTTGCGTCTCCAAGGTGATGCCCTTTCTGTGGGTGGCTATGAGTCAAACCCCATCTTCTGCGAGGAGGTGAGTGGCGTTTTTAAGGAATCACAAGGAGGGAGTGCAAACACTGCAGAAGCCAGCTAGGGGGCTCCGTGTTGGTGGGGCCGAGTGCTAAACCAGGGGCTCAAAAGGAGATTTAGTTGCACGTAGGAAAATCCACAAAGACGTTGACCCCGATTGGGAAAGCTTTGATCCCTGATTACCAAAGGAGAGGCTCCTGGGGAAGGAGAGGGTCTCATCTGGGCAGCTGCTGGATGGATCCCTCAGTCCCCTTTGCTTCTCACATCTGCTTTTTATTTGTTGATTTGCAGTATATAAAATTACAATGTAAGAATTAAAATTGTATTCTTTTAGAGGGAGGCAAAAATAATTAGGTAAAGTACATGCGAGCTAGTTGTCAGCGCTGTCCGAAGACGTCTCCGTGGTCATGTGGCTGGCATGGTTAAATGCCTTCAAAGGCACACGGAATGCTGTTCCCTTCCCACCAAAGGGGTCCTTATTTTGCTACTTGCAATTTTTTTAGATGCTTTTGAACTGCTAGGTTGGCAGAAGCTGCTGGGACAAGGAACAGGACCTCACTCCTTTATGCGGTGCTAGGGATTCAAACCGCTGAACTTATGACCATTCTGATCACCAAGCTCAGCGTCTTAAGCCCCTGAGCCACCGCCTCCCTCCCAAATAATTAAGTCCTGTTAAAAAATCAACTGAAAAGGTGAAGGGGACTAACTAAGGGGACTAACTAAGCAGCCCCACAACCGGGTGCCCACCTGTCCGCCCCAAACAAGGCCACAGAGCCAGGCTTTCACCCCTTCCTTCTCTGAAGGACAATGGGGGTTGGGTGTCCATCTCACCGGGGGGGGGGAATGTTCCACAGGATGGGGGTAAAAGCAGAGAAGGCTCTCTTCCTGGACCTCCATAACATCTCTTCCCTGCCTGACCGGGTGGAATGGGCCAATGTAACAGGGCGAAGTCGGTTCCGTAGGCAGCCAAGCCATGTAGGGCTTTATAGGTCATCACCAATACCTGGAATTGGTCCCACAAGCAGCCTGTCACCCAGTGCAGCTCTTGCAGCAGAGGTGTTACCTGTGCCATTCTTTGGGTGCCAAAAATTTGTTCACCTGGCCACATTTTTTACCAGTTGAAGCTTCTAGATACTTTTTAAGGGAAGCCCCATTTAGACCATGTAGCAGTAGTCCAAATGGGAGATGAACCAGAGCAGGAGAGACTAAAACGAGAGCGTGCTTATCCAGGAAAGGGAGTAACTGGCACACAAGGCAGATGCTTTGGTCCTCTATTTCCTCCTCTCCCCCAAAGCTTTGGAAGAGCTCAGGTGGGGGAACATGGACCGTGTTGGGCTTGTGGACAGAGTAGCCACAGCCCCTGCTATTGTGCATGTCACAGTGACTCCCTGCATGTTCCTGTTATGTGCTGGAAAGAACATGGGTGGCACAACAATAGCAATAGCCCTTAGACTTATATATCCTCTCTAAGCAGTTTACAGAGTCAGCCTCTTGCCCCTCAATAATCTGGGTCCTCATTTTACCCACCTCGGAAGGACGGACGGCTGAGTCAACCTGGAGCTGGTCAGGAATGAACTGCTGGCAATTGGCAGAGTTAGCTGGCAATAATGCATTCTAACCACTCTGCCATCACAGCTGATGGATAGATGGATAGCAATTGCCCTTAGACTTATATGCCACTTCACAATGGTTTTACGGCCCTCTCTAAGTGCTTTACAGAGTCAGCCTTTTGCCCCCAACCATTTGGGTCCTCATTTTACCCACCTCGGAAGGACGGAAGGCTGAATCAACCTGGAGCCGGGTGAAATTTGAACTGCCAAATTGCAGTCAGCTGGCAGTCAGCAGAAGGAGCCTGCAGTCCTGCACTCTAACCACTGCGCCACCGTGGCTCATCCTACGTTTGCTTGCAGTCCTGGCGCACCTTTCCTTTCCTCCTCCCCCTTCCTTAAGGTGCCGAGTAGCCTTGTGTCCTGGCCTGACATCTGGAGAGAATGAAGAGTGGTGACTTGGCACTGAGTTATAAGATGCAGGACAAGAATGGGTGGGAGCTTGTGAAAGAGAGATCCAACCTAGAACGAAGGGAAAAAATTCTGACCTTGAGAGCAATTATCAATGGAACATTTTGCCTCTCCAAGCTGTGGGAGGGGGCTCCATCACTGGAGGTTTTTAAGAAGAGGCTGGACAGCCATTTGTCTGGGATGGTACAAGGATTCCTGCTTTTGGCAGGAGGTTGGACTAGAAGATCTCCAAGGCCCCTTCCAGCCCTTTGTGTTAGGGTTCCAAGTAACATACCCATAGCAAACAGGTAGATTCCTCAAAGAATAAGTTTATTGGATATGCTGGTGAAAACTGGTTGGTGAAAACTGGCTCAGATTATTCCTGAGCTTTCCACCTAATTAAAAGTAAAAGTTTGTCACTTTCTCAAAGCAATCAGTCACATGGTCCAATCAGGATACTGTCCAGTTGCTAAGTGACTCCAGTCTCCTCCTCCCAAGCATCTGAAGGAATGTCCTTGGTTCCCAAGAGAAGGTATTTTGCTTTGACTGCAACACCCCAACTCTCTCTATTCCCCTTCCCTCTTCTTCTTCCCCAGTGTGTTAGCGCTAAAGTCTCAAAATGGGCTCAAGTCAGGCCAGCTTCAGAGTTGATACTGTGATTCTATGATTTATTCCACCAGCAAAGTTCTTGGTGGACAGAGGTCATCTCAATAAGGATGCTGAGTTCAGGCAGCAAGAAACGGTTTGGAGGAGAAAGTGTGCTTCAAAAGCCAGGAGGGAGCAGGTGGAGAATCTTATCTGTGATTTGCCACCATGTCTAAGTTGTCTTCTGGGGGCCGACATGTAATCAGTGCCTAATGTTTGTAGTGTGTATTTTGCTCTTCCAGGCGTTGGACAATTTTGCTTTTGGTCTCTTCAATCTGGACTGGGATGTATTTACACAGCATATTGATGGTGCTATCAACCGTGTCCCAGTGCTGGAGAAAACTGGAATTAAATCAACTGTCTGCGGACCAGGTAAGGACCCCCAGATTTCATAAAAGTATCCACAATATTAAGAACTTCCTTGAAAGAGGAGGGGAACCGTAGCAAGCATCTCCTTCAACATGATTTTTTTACTCTTCACAATCACATTTAAGGCTGGGGGCTTTGGTAAACACAGGTTGTTTTGGTAATTCTTCACCACCATCACAAAGTTAGGGAGTTAAGTTGCACAGATAGCCCACCTTTTAGGAAACCATCTACTTGGCTGATGTTGCTGGTGGACTTTCAGTTCTCATCCATGTATCTCTATGTCTCTTGGAAGAAGAGAATGAAAGAACAGAAGGAAGCTCGCGGCTGTTAGCTGCTAAGCTGCTTGTGTGTCGACCATTGGGAAACCCAACAATCGGCTGTCCAGCCAGCAACCAGTTCTTCTGTCCCTCCCCTGGCATTTGTTTGGGGATTAGGGAAGAAGTCCACTCAGCCAGGAAGTGGCACTGGAGAGGCAGAGGCCCTGATGCCTTGACTTCAGGAAGGAAGAGCTGGGCATAGGAGGAGGCCAAGAGAGACAAGGAGGAGATACCTCCCCTACCCCTGGACGGCTGCTTTTGCAGTCCTTGCATTTTCTGTGGGGCAACATTTGAAATGGACATTATGCCACTGAGTTGCAGGAAGCCCCCAACCCCTCCCTCAAGCCCAGCAATCTCAACTCAACCCAGCCAGGCTCTCACAGTCCCAGGAACTGCTGCGACTGGCCTTTTTTTTTTTTTTTGCCAGCAGAACGTCCTTCGTGGAGTTTGCTTCTCCATTCATTCATAATTCCACTTTATATGCTAAAAGATGGGATCCAACCCACCATTCGTCAGAAGAGAATGTCAGGGGGGGGGGGCTGTGGTGGTTGTATGAGATTGGCTGAAAGAAATTCCCTTCAGGTCCCCAGTGAGAGCAATCTCTGGGCATCTCTGGTGGATTATTGAAGCAATTAACGTATTTTGTCAGCCTGTTTGATTGGTTTTTGCTTCCCTGTTGTAAATTCCACGGAGCATCTCTTGAAGAGCCTCAGCAGGAGGGTTGATGGATGTGGGGTTCAACAGGTGCCCTGAAAGAGGACTTGGTAAAAAGATGGGGGGGGGAGGAGGGGGAATTGCCTCCCTGGATTCAGACTCAGCAGACTTATATACCACTTCACAGTGTTTCACAGCCTTCCCTAAGCAGCTTATAGACTCCGCATGTGGCCCCCAACAACCGGGCTCCTCATTTTATGGACCTTGGAAGGATGGAAAAGCGGGGTCAGCCTTGAGCCAGTCAGAATCGAAGTGCTGGCGGTGAGCTGACTCCTATGGCTCTTGTTGTGTCTTGTTGTGACTGTCGCATTAGTCCCATCAGGGCGTTCTTCAGATTGGTCCTTTGGGCATCACTCAGACGCTGGCATTGCCCTTTGGTTTTCAGGAGGCAACTGGGACTGTCCTTCCTTTTTTTTCTTCTCACCCCAGAAGCTTCTTCAGCTCTGACTGGATGGTGGGGAATGGAAGGATGCAAATGACCGGCTGTCTGCAAGGAGTATCAATCCTTCCATTCCCCACCATCCAGTCAGAGCTGAAGAAGCTTCTGGGACAAGGAGCGAAACATCTTCAAAGAAAAAACGAGAAAGCCCAGTTGCCTCCTGAAAAAAAGTACCTTTGGGACAACCTGAATGAGGGAGAATCTCTACAGACTTTCAGCCTAGCCTGGTTCCCCTCAGAGGTCTCCATTCACTGCTTTCTCTTGGGTTTTGCCCAAAGGCGCCTCACTCCTCCACTGGCAGAACTCAGGAGGGTCTTCCTAAGCTGCTTCAAATGTTATTCCCATGTTTCACTTCTCCTCCCACTTGCCCAGTGGGGACCGGAGCTCTTCTTTGGTCCAAGATCTACCACTTAACCAGTTCTCATCTGAGAACGCTTCCTGTCCCACTGAAGACATCTGGTTGGGCCGTTTCTGTGCCACTGACTTCTTTCTGCATTCAGCCTTCCAGCTGGGCTTTCATTTTACTTGAGGAATTCTGCACCCAAGATGGCGTGGGAAACCTCTCTGTCAGGGATTGGAACTGCATCTTTGTGGGCCTTCGCCCTCTGCCTTGCCAACTCTTACATTGGCGTGATGAGTTGCCATCATTTTATGGTGGGAGAAGATATCTAGTTCCTGTCACATATGCCAGAGGACAAATGGTCCAAGTTGGAAACATCTTGTTTTGCCAAGCAGGAAAGAAAGACGCTTCCCTCTGCAGCTGATTCATTGGTCTCTTGATATGCTCCATGCTAGTCTTGGCTACATAGCTTGTGTGGGAGGCAAGATGGAGGCACCTGAGTTCTGGTTGCACAATACAGGTTACGCACATGCAGGCAATGTGTCAGTGTATGTGGGGATGCAGCGTGTAGCTTGTTTACTACCACAAAGGCAACAACAGATCTATCACATGAAAGGAGCAGATGGAGCAGAGCTGCTTCAAAAACAAACTGAATCAGTGCAATAATATCATTGGGCCTCTTATATTTAATTCCTGGTGGGCATGCATTGGAAAAATTGGTTTTTTCCAGACTCTCTGGGAGGAAGAGCCAGAGATCAGGATCCTGGGATCTTGGAGGAGGAATTAGGACTCTCAGGAGCACAAAGGGCCTGGGACCCTGGGACCCTCCAAGGTCTGGACTGATGGGCTGCTTTGAGTGTTTTGAGCTGCCCGGAATGGTCCAGTCCCAGTTCACGCTTGTTTCAGCTACTGTCCATCTTACAGGGATGCTATCCAAGACCAGAAGAAATCTCTGAACTGCAGCAATAAGTCTAGCAATACGTCTGAGCCAAGGCAGCCTTTGGGCTTAGCCTGCCAGCAAAGAACTGAGGTGGCGCAGTGGTTAAAGTGCACGACTGCAGGCTCCTTCTGCTGACTGCCAGCTGCCTGCAATTTGGCAGTTCGATTCTCACCAGGCTCCAGGTTGACTCAGCCTCCCTTCCTTCCCAGGTGGATCAAATGAGGACCCAGATTGTTTGGGGCAAAACTGCTTAGAGAGGGCTGTGAAGCACTGAGAAGTGGTATATAAGTCTAATGGCCGTTGCTATTGCTCTTACTGACTGGATCGTCACTGCCCGAGATGAGGGTCCTCAGTCACCTGATGGGGATGAGGCCATCCTCTGGTTGTAGATCTCTATGGGTCACCAGGAGGAAGAGGAACCATCACTTGGACTGGCCCCAAGCCAAATGGTATTCCTGGGAAGGGACTGGATTTCTAGGGAGGTATGAAGGGAGGTATGAAACCCACCCAAGTGAAGGCCTTTCCCAGATCTCCGGAGCCCTTCCTGTGCATCAGGCCTCAGGTGGCAGCAGCAGCCATCAGCTGGGAGCTTCCTCCCCTTCCTTCCTTGTCAAAATGGAGAAGAGGCAGGACACGGCTGGAAGCTGCTGAAGAACAGGGAGGAAATCAGGCAGGGAGCAATTCATCAGGGAAGTGGGGGCTGAAGACGGAAGGGGATGGCCACCTCCTCCTCTGCCTAGAAGCCCCCGGGCACTGGGGAAAAGGAGGAGGAGGAGGAGGGGGTGCGGTTTTCCCATGGTGGGAAGTGGTCCCCAAGGGGAGGGGGGAGGGAGGGTCTAGGAAGGGTTCATGCTCCATCTCCCCACTGCCTTTTTGCCTTTCCAAGTTGCTGCTTTCTGTAATTTGGCAGCTGCCCTTCCAGATGTCAACAAGGGGGAAGAAAGTCTTCGGTGCTGAGCTGCAGCCAGAGAAGTATTTATAGCTCACCTTTTTCTCATAGTTCAATCCCCAAACTAATAAGACTGTAATTAGCAAAAACTGAATCAATTTTTTAAAGCCTCTTACTTTCCTCTATTAGTCATAATGAAATAAATATTAAGCTGAAGGGGAAAAAAAATGCAGAACACTGCTTTCTTGGAATGTGTGGGTTAAGTCAGAAAAAGACGACTCTTTTGGAAACAGTTTTTAAAAATATGAACAACTCTGTAAAGTATTTTCAGCTCAATTAGGGGAGGTTTTTGCCAAGGACTCTCAAGGAGGCTGGGTTTTTTGAGCTCTGGAATAATAAGACTTGCCCTGAGGAAGAGGCCGAGACCGGGGTGAGGCCCAAGGCATTTGGGATGGATGAAGTGGCCACCAGTTCCTTTTTGTGCAGTCCCACGGCCCACAGTGGGAGACGCAGGTGGGCTGGTGCTCTCCCTTCCCCCCTCTCTCCTTTCCTCTTCTCTCTTCTCTTTCCTCCCCCTCCCCCCCCCCATTTCCTCTTCTTCAGTCTTTGTGCGCTAGTCTCTGGTGCTCCAAGTACGATCTTTCAATAGAGAAATCTATGTGTGTGGGAGGGAGGGGGGAGAGAGAGAGTGTTTCCATTCCCAGGCATTACTTCTTGATGTGGGTCTGACTCTTGGTGCGCATACCATATCTAAATTTGCAGGATTAATGTGCAGGATTAAAGCCGGAATTGCTGCGCCGTGTTTAATCCTCTCTCTCGCTTTCTCCCTGCCCCAGAATCCTTCACTGCAGACCATAAGCCTCTCCTAGGAGAAGCGCCAGAGGTCCGTGGCTTTTTCCTGGGATGTGGCTTCAACAGTGCCGGTAAGGAGCAAGCTGCCTTGGCCCCCAAAAGTAACCCTAGCAGCCTTCCGCAGCAGGACGGTTATGGAAATGCGCACCTGCCTGGCTCCTGGCATGGAAAATGCTCAGCCCAAGTCCATAAGAAGAAGGCGCTGGCCAAGCCATGGGCCCAGGACCCTCTGGTTGGGGAAAGAGAAGACAGAGACAGGGACAAATATTTCAAAGGCTCCTCAAAATGAGCACAACTTGATCCCGGAGAGAGCTGTGGAGTCCTAGGGAGATTTGCTCAGTGGGTGGGATGTGTTTGGAGCGGAGGTGGAAGAGCGTTTTCACATCCTAGAAGAGCGTAGTAGGTGAGAGCAGCATAAACAACAGCAGAGAAACACCTCCGTTTACAGAAGTGCACTTGGCAGAGTTGGTCATCCCGCCCCACTCCACAGCCTTGGGGATGACCCAGAGGCCAGAGCTGCTCCTGAGGGAAAAATCTCGACCAACCTGGCCTCCTCACCCTGCCAGAGGATTGGGGAGACACCCCTGACACCCCCCTTTCCAAAGGCCTTGCCCTGCAGAAGCAGCCCCTGCCCTTGGCCAGTTGTGCTGTCTCTCCAGGTCTCTCCTGCCCTCATTGCTTCCTGCTCTGCACTCGGAGGGGGTGAAGGGCTGAGTTCAAAATGGGTTTTCTCTGGCATTGAGGAGCGAAACTTGGTGTTTATCCACTGGGTCTCCTCTGCTTTCCCTGTCAGCCCTTATTTGAGCTTCTGGTTAATTTTATCTCCTGCAGCTTCCCGTTCTTCAGATCTCCATGTAGCCTTGAGTGAAAAGCTGCCACCTGTAAAGGTCACATTTAAATAAATTTGCAAGCTGGAAGAGCCATTCCGAGCCAATAAAGCGAGTGAGGTCCCTGCAAGATTTGTCAGAAAATAGCTTTCTTCCACATGTAGGAAAGCAGAAATGCGATTGTCTATGGCAACCAGAGTTGTCCAGCATAAGAAGCAGCCCCGATCTGATGACAAAGAATTGCTGCAAGGCGCATTTTAGAAAGGAGCATCTTTGGGTGCCCCCTGACTTCTGGCCCACTCTTTCCACAGGAATGATGCTTGGAGGAGGCTGTGGGAAGGAACTGGCCCACTGGATTGTCCACGGACATCCGGAGAAGGACATGTTCAGCTATGACATTAGGTGAGCAGCAGCCTTTCGCTGTTGTCCTGCCAAGCAAATTCAAGATGGGGCCCTAATCCGGTGGAGAGGAGAAGGTGGTGGGAGAAATGCTCTCCTTGACCCAGGGGGGCTGGCAGGGCCGTTCCTCACAGGTTGTGTGCAGCCCCCCCCCCAGCCCTTGAGTGGACCACATCACTTCCCCTGCTGCCCCAGGAGAGAAAGCCCCGAGCCCTTGGAGAGGGGTGGGGGGGTGGGGGCTGAGACGGGCACTTTGCCATGTTCCCAGTTGTGGAAGTCACCGGGTGCCTCCCTGAGGTGTTGATTGCCTGTAATCTGTTCTCCTGGACATGGATCTTCTGGGAGATCGTTTGGCGGAACAAACCCCAAGTGGCTAACAGATTTACAGATTAAAAGAGTTGGAAGGGACCTTGTGGGTCATCTAGTCCAACCCCCCACCCAAGCAAGAGACCCTACACCATTTCCGACAGAGGGCAGCCCAGTCTCTTCTTGAAAGCTTCCAGGGATGAAGCTCCATAAACTTCCGAAGGAAACTTCCGTTCCATGGGTTGATTGTTCTCCCTGTCAGAAAATTCCTCCTTATTTCCAGGTTGAATCTCTCCTTGGTCAGTTTCCATCCATTCTTCCTTGTCTGGCCTTAGGATGCCTTGGAAAATAGCTTGATCCCCTCCTCTCTGTGGCAGCCCCTCAAATATTGGAAAACTGCTATAACTGGTCCTTCTCTTCCCTAGACTAGCCTGGCCCAGTTCCTGCAACCGATCATTGTCTGTTTGAGTCTCCAATCCCCTCATCATCCTGGTTGTTCTTCTCTGCACTCCTTCTAGAGTCTCAACCTCTTTTTTTATAGGGTGGGCAGCAAAACTGGATGCAGAATTCCAACTGTGGTCTTACTAAGGTTTTACAGAGTAGGAGCAGCACCTCCCTTGAATCCCTCTGTTGATGCAGCTTAGGAGGTGCAGGAAAAGCCAAAGTGGAGCAAGAGGGTGATGGGAGCTGAGCAAAACCTGGATCTGGTTTCCCAAAGGTCCCAAGATTTCACGGAGCTGCTCCAGCCTCTCCAAAACTGTTTCCAGTCACTGGGGATAAAGGAGAGATTGGGACCCTGGCTTAGTGGGGGTCTTCCTTGAACTTTCCCAGTTCCCTTTACGGTGCTAGCAAAAACCATCAGTTCTTCCGACTCAGCAGACTCTTCTTCCAACTCTAGAATAGACATTAAACTGGTTCATGGCCAATTCCAGCCCTCTTCACTCCCCTAAGGTCTGCCTTCCCTCCAGCCCCTGATAAGCCCCCCACCCTCCCCAGAGATCCAGCTGCCAGAGGGTCCTGTGCCATGGATCTGTGGATGTCATTCTTGGTCCCAAGGCCTCCTCCAGCCCCCGGGAGTCCTCGTCCGGCTGCTTCCCCAGAGGGTCCCAGGTGCTGGCTGTCCCAGGCCTCCCCCTCCTGGTGATGAGGTCCATTCGCTTTTCAGGAGGTTTCACCGCTTCCTCACGGGCAACAGCCGCTGGATCCGAGAGAGGAGCCACGAGTCCTACGCCAAGAACTACTCCATCGTGTTCCCCTACGATGAGCCCCTGGCTGGGCGTAACTTGAGGAAGGACCCTCTCTACGAGGTGAGGCTGGAGCTGCTGGGTGCATTGCAGACCCTTTGTCCCACCACCACATGCCTCGGGCAAAGATGCGGAGCCCTGAGGCACTCTTCCCATGCTCAGAGACACTCTTGTCCAGCAGCCCAGGCCCTTAGGCCCCTCACCCCCACTGGCCCTGGTGGTTGGTCTGAAGAACCTGGATTAATTGAAGCCAAGTGGCGTTGGGGGGATTGGGGAAGGCTCTGTTTCTGGGGTGACAGAGCAAAATGTGGGGCAGCAGAAGAATGCAGAACTCTTCTGGACAGGATCAGCTGAGCCACAGCGAGGAGACACCCCCCCCCCCCAAGCATTTCTATCTCTCCCAAAAGAACGGCCCTTCCCCACTTCAAGAGCTGCTCCTGGCTTTTTGCAAAAGGGGGGAAATCCCATTGCAAAGGCAACTGGACCCTGGCATTGCCCCAGGTGCCCACCGCTTACTGCTTGTGGGAGGTTGGTGGATGAAGGACTCAAAGATGCCCACTTTACCCCCCAAACAACCCATTCCTGCCCCTTCATTTCTCTTGCATGTCCCTCAAGGTACAAACTTTGAAGAAAGCATGCCGGCGTTCGGTCTCCTTTGTCCATGGCTCAGTTCTAGGCAGAGGAATTGGCATTTCCGCTTTTACCAACCTTGGAGGGCCAAGCAGGGGGAGCTGTTTTGGTTGTGTCTCTGGGAGAGACACAGATGTGGCCCCATCCTCCCCTCCCAGGTGCCCGGGAAGCTCTACAAGCAGCCCTTGGAAATGGAAGAGCAAAGAGGTGGGGGTGGCAGCAAGGGGCTGGCATGGAGGGGCCCACGTGGCTCACTGCCTGGTCCTGCCGCTGTAGCCTGCATCACGAGGGTGATGGAGGCTTGGGAGCAGACTGTGTGGGTAGCACTGGGTGCGAGAGGCAGCCTGGCAGTTTCTCGGCAGAGAATCCTCCCTGCAGAGTGGGGGGGACCCGGATGGCCGAGGCCAAGGATGCCTCCCAGAAGGGATGGAGGGATGGGGGAGCAGAGCCACCCAAGTCCTAGATAATCCTCCTCCTGGCTCCGTCTTTGGGCCAGATCTCCAAGCAGCTGCAACCGAAGGGTGGGATGCAGCAGAGGGTTGAGCCCAGGGCCAGTGGGAGGGGCAGCGTATGGGGCAGGTGATGGAGGCTCGTCCCGTAAGAGGCTTCGGCCGTGAATTTTCCCAGCTTCCTTCTCAGAGGAGGAGGAGGAGGAGGAGGGTGGGTGCTTCCCAAGGTGCTAACCCCACTTTCCTCTGCCCACAGGAGTTGCTGCTTCAGGGCTGCGTCTTCCAGGAGCGACATGGGTGGGAGAGGCCAGGCTGGTTCAACCCAGCGGGCAAAGCGCCGGTAAGCCTCAGGCGAGTCCCTTCCGAGGCTGCTCCTACTTCCCCTTCAGGATCATTCAAGGCCTCTGGGAGCCTCCGTTCAAGGCCCCCCTTGAATGGCCCAAGGATGGAGGAGGCAGTTCTGCTCTGGCCAAGCAACAGGGACAGCCTGGTGCCTGTGGAAGGCAGGCAGCCCACCAAGGGAGGTGCCCTCAGGGCCAGGCCAGGCCTTGCCTGCTCAAGCCGCCTGGGCCGTGCAACGGGGGGCGCTGGTCCTCTTCTGCACTAGGCCTTGTTGGGCCATTTCGGATAAACCTGCCCACCGGTTGGTAGCTCTGCTTCCCTGCTGGGTTGCCTTAGAAGCCCAGAGGAAGAAAAAAGGGCCACAGCTCCTCCAGTTGAGATGGCTGTCCTCGTTGCAGCCAGTGATGGCACCTTAGCCGCTCTCTGTACACTCGAGCTGAGCCAGGCCTGATGAGAACTTGGATGGGAGGCCACCTGGAAATCCCAGGATTGCAGACTAGAGGGGAAGCCATGTGGTCAGGCTGGATCCCACCCAGGACACCCTGGACATGGCCACCTGTCCACTCCAAGTGCACCCAACTCCTTCCTCCCTCCCACCACGGCTCAGTCAGGCCGAGGCCCCCCACTTGATTTCCCTGCAACCCCAGCCGCAGCACAACATCCTGCTTTCGGCTCTGGGCACCCGTCTCCCCAAGGCGTCTCTGTAGGGAGGGAACTGAGGCCTGCTGTTCCTGTGCCAACCCAGGTGCTGGACTACAACTATTACGGGGCTTACGGCCACCCGCCCTGTGAGGAGGACGCCTATCGACAGCTGCTCTCCAAGGAATACACCTTCGACTTCCCTCCTCATCATAGCACTGTGAGTAGAAGGAGGCCGAAGGGCAGGTGCGCTCAAGTCTCAGCCAATTCACCAGGTGGGCCATGCAGACTCCAAGAAATGAAGTCCCTCTGTGGCCCTCCCTTCCCCCAGGGCACCAGGCAGGGTCCCGGTCGGCTGCTGCCAAAGAGAGGGCCCTTTTAGGGCCCTGCAGACCCCACCTTGCCCAGCTGTTCTCACACAGGGCTGGACGTGGCTTCCTGTGGAGGGTGCGATGACCCAAAGGGCCGTGGCACAAAAGCAACAAAGTCAGAAAAGTAGGTAACGTCCCTTTAATTCCTCCAACTTGGCCCCCAATGTCCAGTTATCATCAGCTGGAGAAAAAACTCTCCCAAGAACAGTTTTTAAAAGGAAGAAATTCAGTCCAAACCCCAAAGTACATCTAAATTATAAATAAAAACCAACACAAACCACAAGCTGCAGCAATTAACGAAACAGGGCAGGATAAGGAATTGCAGACTTCAAAAGATAATGAAACATATACAGTTGGGAGGATGCCAGAGCCCAGATAAGACTTAACAAAGAAAGATAATGCACACTTTGCTTCCAGCAAGGTGCAGTGCGCAAACACCCTTTTTAAATCCTGTTTCCCCAGGATTCCCTGAAGGGAATCAGGGCCCTTTTCTCCCCCATAACCCATGTAACTCATGTTGCTCCCTTCTCCGTCCCTCCCTGCATGCCCTAGGATGAAGAGGGGTGGGCCTGGATCTTCCTCTGAATGCCTCTGAATGGACTGTGCCCTTCCCCCATTTCTTCAACAGCCACTGGAGCCTCCCACTCCCTGTCAGCTGCTTCTCTTCCCCCTCGGAATCAGATTCCAACAGGGG
Organism: Hydrophis major; assembly: GCA_033807585.1. Taxonomy (NCBI): domain Eukaryota; kingdom Metazoa; phylum Chordata; class Lepidosauria; order Squamata; family Elapidae; genus Hydrophis; species Hydrophis major. The sequence continues at coordinate 10,641,189 of CM066341.1, forward strand.
CAGGACAGGAGGGTCTTAACAGGAGCAATTCTGCAGCTCTCAGCAGGGAGCTGTGAGTTTGGGGAGGGGTGCAGAGAAGCCACAGGTCAGATCACCCAAGGATGTTAGACTTTTGAAAGGAAGCACCAACGGGCCCCCCACCCACCCTGGCAATGTCTGCATTTTCAGATCAGGGCAGAGTGCTTGAGCTGCCGAAATGCTCTCGCTGTCTTCGACATGTCTTACTTTGGCAAATTCTACCTGGTGGGCCCAGATGCCAGGAAGGCGGCCAACTGGCTCTTCACCGCTGATGTTCGCAAGGCCCCAGGTAGGTCCTCTTCTTCCCTGGGCCCCAAAACCAGTGCCTGAAGTCTTCTGTGGAAGAGGGCTGGTTGTTATTGTCCTGCAAATCTTCCTTGGGGCCACTCCACCCTCTCCGTACTTAAGCCATACTTGGTGCAGGAGGGTGGCCTCCATCCCACCCCTAACCCCAGCTACCACTCTGCAGGACACCAGTGCGGGCCTCCCTGACAGCACTCTGCATCCTTTGGCCTCTCCTTGAGCCCAGCCAGCCAGGGGGTGCCTGGGGCCCCGATACCAGTGCCAGCAGGGCCCTTGAGCTGCTCGTTTTCGAAGGGACACAGACCACGGATTGTCTGGGGCCAGCTCGACCGGCCTGCCCCAGCTCTGGATCTCCAGTTTGGCCCCTAAAGAATGCCAGTGCTGCCCCTTCAGTCCTCCTGGGAAGGGGTGCAGACTCGTTCACCAAGTCCCTGATAAGGGGGGTGGGTGATTGGCAGCAGTGGTGGTATTCTACCGCTTCGATCCAGTTCAGCCGATCCGGTAGTAAAAAAATGCTGCCAGTTCGGTTGAACCACTATTTCCAACTATCAGCTGGGTGACCATCAGCTGTGCTGCAAAATTTAGATTAGCGAGAAAGCAGAAAATCATTAGATTTCTTGCTTTCTAGCTAATTTAAATCGTGTGGCACAGCTGCTCTCTCCCCCCGCCCCCGCTTCAACATGCTGCTTTTTCCAGCGCACTAGGCCAAAAACGGGGTGCAGGGGGAGGTGCTGCAGAGAAAGAAAGAAAGAAAGAAAGAAAGAAAAGAAAGAAAAGAAAGAAAAAGAAAGACAGACAGACAGACAGAAAGAAAGAAAGAAAGAAAGAAAGAAAGAAAGAAAGAAAGAAAGAAAGAAAGAAAGAAAGAAAGAAAGGAGGGAGGGAGGGAGGGAGGGAGGGAGGGAGGGAGGGAAGGGAGTGTAGTGTCCGCGAAATGATACCAGGAGTCGGTGACTTCATGCAATGCTCTTTATTTGAAGAACTGGAACCGAACCAGCGAAAGGAAAAAAGCCCGCGGCTTTTATTCCTTTCGCCACGGCGGCCGCGGCCAATGGCAGCACTTCGAATCTCCCGCGCTCTGAACGAGCCAATCGCGGGAGATTCTTAACGAGCCAATCGGCGCGGCTCGCCTGACCAATTAGAAAGCCCCGCGCTTTGGCCAATCAAAGCGTGGGGATTTCGAGTATGTAAATGAGGACAGAACACCCCTCCCCTCTTGGTTCAGTCCTTACGTTACGTAGTCACGTAGGTAGGCGGGGCTCCGTCTGGTCCTACTTGACCTGCGCAACTCAGTCGTAAGCGGGATCCCGGCTGGTGCAGTCGGGTTTTTGGTTGCTCTTGCTTCTGTGCGAACCGGCTGGTTGATCGGGCCGGATCTTTCTCCGTGGCTCCCACCTGGGCCTTCCGGGTTGGTTGAGCTACGGGTTTCACCGCTCCCGCTCGGTCTTTCCGGGTCGGTCGAGCTGGCTTGGCTGTTCTTTTCCGGCGAGGGGTCGCGATGGCTGCGTCCCGGTAAGTACTGCTGTTTTATTTTTTCTTGTAATTGGTTACCTGGGTATTCCCTCCCCCCTTGGCTTGCGTTTTGGGAGGTGGGTTCGTTTGCTGTCCTAGACCTAAGTTGGTCGATGTGTCGTTTCCACGCTCGTCCGTCTGTTGTTTGTAGCTGGTACGAGCGTGGGCCTGTTGCTTGGGTGATGACGGCTGGGATCCATAGGGGGTTCCCCGTCAGGTTTTTCGCATATACGAGGTCCCCGGGTGCGAACGTTCGGTATTTCGTGCTTGAGTCTGGGGGCCGCTCCGGGTAATACGTAGGGTGTAACCTGTCGAGTGGGGACCTCAGCTTTCTACCCATTAGCAATTCGGCTGGGCTTTTGTTGGTAGTGGTATTCGGGGTTATGTGTTGTGTAAAGAGAAGTCTGTTGATTTTTCCTTGGATCTCCCCATGGTCCATTTTCCGGATGGTTTTTTTGGTAAATTGGACCATCCGTTCCGCCCTACCGTTCGCCGCCGGATGCGCCGGTGCTGTTAGTGCGTGGCGGATGCCCCTTTCCGCCAGGAACTTCTTGAACTCCAGGGAGGTAAACTGGGGACCGTTGTCGGAGACGACGATGTCTGGGAGGCCGTGTGTTGCAAAGAGTTTGCAAAGTTCTTTGGTCACGGCCTCCGTGGTTGTAGTCTTCATATCGCTTACCTCCAGCCAGTTGGAGTAAGCGTCAACTGTTATGAGGAAGGTGTGTCCATTTGTGGGCCCGGCAAAGTCTATATGGATTCTGGACCAGGGTCCCCTTGGGGTTTCCCACTCTAGGACGGGTGCTGTAGGTGGGCTGGGCCTGGTCTCCTGGCATCGCTGGCACCTAGCAACCCAGGCCTCTATCTGCTTGTCCATCCCTGGCCACCAAGCGTAACTTCTGGCCAGGGCTTTAGTTCTTACGATGCCAGGGTGCCCCTCGTGCAACATTTCCAAAACCTTCCCCTGTAATTTGTCCGGAATGACCACCCTGTCACCCCATAAGATGCACCCTTTTAACGAGAGTTCGGTTTGGCGGTTTCGAAACGTCTTGACGGACTCGTCGTTGTCTTTTTCTGGCCACCCTTTTTCTACCCAATGCAAAACCCGCGCCAGACGCCTGTCTTTATTAGTTTCCCGGGCAATGTCTGACGCGGTTATGGGTAGGTTGGGTAGGGTCTCGATGCTGAGGGTGGTCGTCGTTGGTGCTGGGTCAGAGTCGGATTCCGGTAACGGCGAGCGGCTTAATGCGTCCGCATGTGAGATCGTCTTACCCGGTCTGTGTATGAGTTCGTAGTTGTAGGCCGCCAGGAACTCGGACCACCTTGTCATTCGAGGAGACAGAATGTTCGGGGTGGCCCGGTTCCCTGCAAGGATGCCCAGCAACGGCTTATGGTCCGTTATAATGGTGAAGGGTCGGCCGTAGAGATATTCGTGGAACCGTTTTATGGCGGCAACTATAGCCAGAGCCTCTTTGTCCAGTTGGCTATAGTTCCGCTCCAGTTTGGTGAGGGTCCTCGAAAAGAACGCGATGGGTGCTTCTTTTCTGTCAGGAAGGGTATGGCTGAGGACGGTGCCGACGCCGAAAGGTGATGCGTCGCAAGTGACGGCCAGAGGCAGGGTTTCGTTGAATTGTATGAGGACGGCGTCGGAGGTGAGGAGGTCTTTAGTTTTTTGGAAGGCGGCTTGCTCCCGTTTCCCCCAAGTCCAGGTCGCCGCCTTATCCAGGAGCCTATGCAAAGGCTCCGCCGCCGTCGCCCAGGCTTCCGTCGAAGACTTCTCGGAACTCCTGGGCTAGTCGCTGTTCCCAACCGTCGTCGACGACGTGGTTGACTCCCGTGAGAGTGATGTCAAGCGGGGCGAACCATTGCAGTCCCAGTAGGCTTGGGCGGTCGCGGTCGACGATCGTGAGGGGGAGTTGTTCGGTGCGCCCCTTGTACGTTACGTTAAAGTTTTTGGTGCCGACTACCGGGATGCGGTTTCCCTGGTAGTCCTTTACAATAAGTCTTTGGCTGTCTACGTTCCTCCTTTGGAGGGTAGGCACCAACCGCTTTATCTCGCGCCATGCAATTATGGAGAGGTAGGACCCGGAGTCTACCTCCATTTTGCACGGCTGGCCCTCGATGTGTACCTCGACATGGATTTTCCGGGCGTCGTTGGTGATGGCGTGGCCGATGGTGACTGTCTGGTGGGTCTCCTCTCTCCGCCGGTTGTCGCCGCCTCGTGAGAATCGTCCGGTCCGGTTCCATCGGCTGTCCGAGTGGCGATCTCTGGGCTGGGGCGGTGAGCTTTCCCTTCTCCGGTCGTTCTGGTCCCATCGAGTTGGACTGCGGTTTTTCTTCAGGCAGCAAACCCGGGCGATGTGCCCCTTTTTATCGCAATGCCGGCAGATGGAATCGAAAAACTGGCATTCCGACCTGGGGTGGTCGCCGCCGCAACCGGCACAGTTGGTCCTTGACTTACGACCTCTCCGGTTCCGTTGGTCGCGCCCCGTCTGAAGTCGATGTATGTCTTCTTCGTCTTCGGACGCGCTGGATGCAGAGTGGAAATCGCCCTGGTGTGTAGTTGTCTCGGTTTTTTGTTCGGTCGACCTCGTTGGGTTGTTGTTTCCGCCGCGGTCCTTCATGTCAGGTCTGCGCATGCTCTCGGCGGAAGTTCGGGTAGCTTCTGCGGCCGCGGCTGCGGTGATGGCGTCTGCTAAACTGATGTTGCCCTTGGCCATCAGTCGGCTCTGGAGCGCTGGGTCCCACAGACCAAGCATGATTCGGTCTCTCAGGATGTTGTTTAGGTTATCAAATTCGCAGAGCCCCCCTAGGCGCCGCAGCTCGGCGACGAAGTCGCTCAATTTCTCACCCGCTCTCTGGTCTTGCCGGTAGAATTCGTTGCGCCGGATCAGGATGGGGACCTCGGGAGCGTAATGTCGCCGAAGGATAGGTTCGAGGACGTCCCAGTCCATGGCGGTTGCGTCGGCGGGCTTGGCCAACGCTTTGGCCATCTGGAAAACTTCGGTTCCGCAGTGGGTGAGGAAGACGGCGCGTTTTAGCGGGCCCGAGGCGTCCTTCATGCCGGTGCACTCGAGGTACATGCGGAACTGGTCGGAGAACGATTCCCAGTCCTCGGTGGCGGGGTTGAAGGGGGCGGGCGGTGCGATTTTCGCCATCTCGGTGCTATGTCTGGCTTCCGTCGGACACGGGGTTCGGTTCAGGGTCTGGATCCCACCTTCGTCGCCAGTGTAGTGTCCGCGAAATGATACCAGGAGTCAGTGACTTCATGCAATGCTCTTTATTTGAAGAACTGGAACCGAACCAGCGAAAGGAAAAAAGCCCGCGGCTTTTATTCCTTTCGCCGCCGCGGCCGCGGCCAATGGCAGCGCTTCAAATCTCCCGCGCTCTGAACGAGTCAATCGCGGGAGATTCTTAACGAGCCAATCGGCGCGGCTCGCCTGACCAATTAGAAAGCCCCGCGCTTTGGCCAATCAAAGCGCGGGGATTTCGAGTATGTAAATGAGGACAGAACAGGGAGAAAAAGAAAAAAAAGAAAAACGAAAAAAGAAAGAGAAAGAGAGGGGAAAAAGGAGAGGAAGGAAGGACCACAAACCTTGCCACAGCTTCAGAGGATGCTTTGAAACAGCACAGCAATCTAGGGCTGGAAAGTACCTGGAGGACATCTAGTCCAACCCCCTGCTCCAGGAAGTGAGTTTCTGTCTTTTGACCCCCCAATCACATGACCACACATAGCCATGCCCACCCAATCACATGACCACACATAGCCACGCCCACCCAATCACATGACCACACATAGCCATGCCCACCCAATCACATGACCACACATAGCCACGCCCACCCAATCACATGACCACACATAGCCACGCCCATCCAATCACATGACCACACATAGCGATGCCCACCAAGCTACACCAAACAGAACCAGTAGTAAAAATTTTTGAATCCCACCTCTGATTGGCAGCCTCTTCAAAACCCTTTAAAGTAGGAGGAAGGAGTGGCCAGGGAGTTTCTGTAACCTCCAGTGGACTTGAACCCAGCCCTTTCTGGTCCCAGGGTGATCCCTTTGCCATGACACACATGGGCCTTGCCCCCTTGGGTTGCAGCTTTTCAACATGGGCATCTTCCCAGGTGTTCCCAGCAGGTTGGCACAGTTTTGAAAGAGGGCCAGAGCCTGCTGAGAGAGTTTGGCATGTCAGGGGGGCTTCTCAAATGGAGCCAGAGGAGGGGTGGCTTTTCCCAGCCTGCTCACTGCTTGGTTCTTCCTGGGGGGCGGGGAGGATGAGATGGCCTCTGAGCCTGGCGCCAGGGACCCGAGAGGGCAGACTGCTTGCCACCTAACTAAACCTCCGATGGCACAGCTGGCCAAGAGGTAGCCCTTTGATGAACCCCCAGATCGCCATGGGTTGCTGTTAGTAGGAAGAGGGGGGAGGACTTTAATCCTGGCGTCACTGACTTAAATGCTGCACATCAGGTGAGGCCAACGCCACGGACTTGGTGCTGTAAGGAAGTCATTGGGGAAGGTTGCAGCCTGATGGGATGCAAGTGCGGAAGGGCTGGGGGGATCCAGGCAGTTTCCTTCCCTCCTCTCCCTCCATCCCTGAAGCCTGATTATCTTTCCCCAGGAACCACCGTTTACACCTGCATGCTGAACAAGGACGGGGGAGTGGAAAGTGATTTGACAGTGAGTCCAATCGACCCGGGGCCCCGAGACTCAGCCCTGGCACCTGCCTTTGAAGGTGAAGGACCCTCCCCATTTCCCCTGAACCAAAATTTATTTGCTGGGCCGACGGAGTTTGTAGAACGGATGCCCTGGTTGTGATCAGAAGCTGGGTTTCTTCCTCTGGTGAAGTTTCTGGGATGGCATTCTCCTCCTCAGGGTGCTTCCCCAAAAGAGGCAGCTCTGGAGGTGCTAAGGGGCCCCGGCTCCTCTCTGGCCCATGATCAGGGAGGAAGGCTCCCTTTGTGCCTACCTGGGCTTTGTTAGAGTTTGCAGCAGAGATTCATGTCCAGAAAACACACAGATGACTGATTCGGCAGGATCATTAACTTCTTTATAAACATATTAACATGAGTAAAGTTTATAATACCATTTGTAGACTCTTTCAATGTAGCATAAACAAAAACACAAGCAGCAGCAGCAGCAGCTCAGAGGGCTCAGAACAGATTACTTGTTTTTCACAGCAAGCAAGCAAGTTAGTTCCACTTTCAATTCTCAGCAAAGCACACAGAGCCAAACCACACCCAGGCTGCCCGCTCCCATTGGCTGGTTTGTTGCCATGCTTACTTTGTTAACCATGTCCCTGCCAGTTAATGAATATACTCTGACAGGCTTGGTGTCTCTGGGGTCAGAATCCTCGCTGGTCTGGTAGCCATAGCATTTACCTTCCCACAGACAGTCCTCCCTCCACGACCAGATGCTCCTATCTATACACACACCTGGAATAAGAGAAACAAAGTAGGAAAGGAAAAAAATAGTGAAGACAAGCCGCAAAAGAAAGAAAAAAAAAAAAAAGGGAAGCCGTCATATTTCAGCTGGGCAAAAAGGCCTTCTGCTATTTTGAGAGTGTTGAGGTAATTCCCCATTAGGAGAATGAGCACATACAGGGAGACGGACTGAGAGTAGTGTTTGAATAATACACACACAGCACACAGATACACTGTACAGTAAATGTTGGTTTTTACTTCAATAAAGGTTTTAAGCAAAGTTCAAAACAAGCAGTCCAAAGTCATTCACAGGTAAGATCAGTCAGTTTTCAGTCCAGGGATAATCCAATAATAAAGTCCAGTGTCAAAAACAGTTCAGCATCAGACTTATACATCAAATCAAGGAATACCAGTCAATTAGAAAAAATGGAGGAATGGCAATACTCTCCAACAGAAAGAAACAGAGACTCACTGAGACACACTCTCTTCTGAGACTAAGACTAAGAAAACCCAGGTTTCTGGCTCCATCTCATGGCCATTTGCAGAACCACACCCAATTGCAGTTTTTGCATTTTCTTAAAAGATACAGAATTAAAATGTCTATCCTGGTTTATATATTTCCAACCCAAATACCTGTTAGGTGACTTACATTTCTAACAGAGAGATCAACTTGTTGTGGACCTTTGAATGGTGCGGTGGCCTGGAGGTGGAGCTCTCGCCTCACAATCAGGAGGCTGTGAGTTCAATCCTAGGTAAAGGCTGGTATTTCTCTCTCTGAGAACTCTGAGAATATATCTGTTGCAAAAACTCTGCATCTGTGACAGGAAGGGCCTCCAGCCAGTAAACACTCAGCTCCATTCACTTGCCTAGACTCCACCCTGCAAGGGATCATGGGGTCATTAAACAACGGACAACAACTTGTGGATCTTTGAAGGTGTTAAAAATGCTTTCTGATACACTGAGCTTATGATGGAGCTTGGAGATGCGATCCTTTGCAGGACGGGTGCCAGAGTCTTAGGAAAGGAGGGAGCCTGGTGCTGCTTGGTGTTGAGTTGCAGGACTCCAGAAAGGGTCTCCAACAGGCTCTCAAGATTCGGTTACACTTTCTGCTGCCCCACAAAATGCTTTTCCAGACTCCTCGGGGCCCCTGACCTTGCCTACCTCACAGGGCTGACAACCCACAATCCTAGGAGAAGGTCTTCCTGAGCCTTGGAGGAGAGAATTGGAGGCTACTGCCTTGGGGCAGGTCAGAAGAAGAAAGGAGGAGCCCCCCAGTTTGCCCTGACCGAGACTTCTAGCTGTTTTCTTCTTTTTTGGCAGCTTCTGCCTGTTCTGCTCCTAGCAAGTTCTGCAAGGTTTGAACCAGGGAACCTGACAATCTCCATCTGAGATTGACGTGTGGAAGAAAGAGAGCTGATTAGCGCTCCAGAGCTAGATCCTGCCAAGCCATTATTTTGGGTGCAGGCATTGCCAGCCAGCGAGGCTTTTTGCTTGACAGGCAATTAGAACAGCGGCTATATTTTTGGCTCCGGGAGGCCACCTGAGTTTGATTAGGGCCAATGACCAGGGGAAGTGCAAGAGAAGAGAGGCTTGCTGTTCCCTCTTCCCAGCAGTGGGGCATGGGGGCAGGTGAGAAGCAGCATTGGGGCCATCAAGTGATGCTGGCCAGGCTGAGGAAGAGGAGGAGAGAGCCGGGACACGAGCTGCCTTCAGGGCACCGGTCTGTTTCCCCCGTCTTGTGCCCCTGCTGAAAAGCTCCTCAAGGGAGGGCCCACGTACCATCCAGCTCCCAATTCTGGTTTTGTACACATTGACCTGTTTTGTGGCAAGTCATCTGATCATAAAAACAGAAGGGCCCAGAGGCTACTCAGTTTTTCAATTCAATTGATATAGCAATAGCACTTCACTTCACAGCCCTCTCTAAGTGGTTTATAGGGTCAACCTCTTTCCCCCAACAATCTGGGTCCTCATTTTACCCACCTCGGAAGGACAGAAGGCTGAGTCTGAATCTTGAGCCAAGTGAGATTTGAACTCCTGGCTGCGGGCAGACTTAGTCTGCAATACTGCATTCTAACCACTGGGAAGGAAGGAAGGAAGGAAGGAAGGAAGGAAGGAAGGAAGGAAGGAAGGAAGGAAGGAAGGAAGGAAGGAAGGAAGGAAATAACAATAGCCCTTAGACTTATATACCACTTCACAGTTTTTTACAGCCCTCTCTAAGCAATTTACAGAGTCAGCCTCCTGCCCCCAACAATCTGGGTCCACAGTTGACCCACCTTGGAAGGACGGGAGGCTGAGTCAACCTTGAGCTGGTGAGATTTGAACTGCTAAATTGCAGGCAGGCAGCAGAAGGAGCCTGCAGTACTGCACTCTGATCACTGCGCCACTGAAGTAGTGATATAGTCACCAAAGACAACTCTGGGTGGCAAACAAGAATCAGTAACATTGATACATAAAAACTTTATAAATAGGTATCACAAAAGGAAAAATGCAAACCCCAGGATAAAAATGGCCCCTCAACAAGGCAGCCCCAGGCCTGACAACATAGCCAGAAACTGATGGATACATCAACAAAGAATGGAGTCAGTCTGATTTTGGAGGAATGTTCCGCGCGGCAAGCACCGCAGCAAAGGAAGGCTGTGGCTGATGGCATCTGCAGCTCTGCCCAATCTAGCAGGTGGGTGAGTGCGACCAGGCAGAGGCAGCCTGGTCCCATGCGGTGAAAAGCTTCGAAGCTCAAACCAGCACCTTGAATTGGACGGGAAGCAAACCAGCAACCAATGCAGCTTGTGGAGCAGAGGTGTAACGTGTGCTGCTCCAGGAGCACCCATAACTTCTTGCACCACTGCATTATTCCCAGTTGAAGTTCCTGGGGTCTCTTCAAGGGCAGCCCCATGCAGAGCATATTGCAGTAGTCCAATTTCTGGCAGGTGGAAGGTCAGCAGGATGCCACCTTGGTCAAAGGCAGGCGACTTTTTTATAATGCGTTCTCATTGAATGCAACATTTGGATTGTCTGGTCCCAGGAAAGCGGCTTGTTTTGCTTTGCCTCTGGGGTCTCAGAACACTGGAGGCAGCAGAGGGTCTGCCTGCCCCCTCCCCCCTCATCTAAAAGTGAGTAGCCAGGAGGCATTGTGGGCACCCAGGATTTAAGGATGTTGTGCAGTTGTCAGCAGGGCATCAGTTCACTTGTAAACTGCAGAGTCTCCTGAGTTGTGGTTGTCTAGAGTATATTCATGAACAGGAATGGAGAATGGTAATGTTATGTATGCAATAAGATTAATAAAGTGTGAGCTTGGAGTAAGTGCAGGGTTCTGGCCCTGCACTTCTGATTGGCTGTTAAGCGGCCGGACCGGACTGGCCCGTTCCGGGGAATCCGATTGGCCCTTAGCAGAGAGTTCCTATTGGCTATAAGAGCTAGCGTTCCTAGCTCGGTATTGGTTAAAAGTTACAAGGTTTGCCTATATAAGGCGGGTTTTAACTGCTATTAAATGAGTCAGTCACCATGTAAATAAAGAGCTGAAGTCCACCATTCAGAGACTTGTCTCCATTCTTTCTCGCCCATGCTCAAAACTTAATACTGGCAACGAGGGTGGGATTTGGAGATATCCGAACCAACGAAACTTCGAAGAACACTGATCACGTGACAGACGACGCCAACAACGGAACCATGTCCGGCGGCATCGTACCACCTGCTCCGTTCGATCCAACACAGGAAGACTGGGAGTCTTACATGGATCGTTTCCAAATGTTCTTGGAGACGAACAACTTAAAGGACGCCGCGCCAGGAAAAAAACGGGCGGTATTCCTAACACATTGCGGTCCAACTGTATTTAAGATGGCTAAAGCACTAGCCAAACCCCGAGAAGCGAAGGCGATGGATTGGGACAACCTCGAACCTCTCCTGCAAGGTCACTACGCCCCGACTGTGCCAACGCTGGTGAGACGGCACGAGTTTTACCAGAGGAGCCAGCGAAAGGGAGAAAGCGTAGCCGACTTCATAGCAGACCTCCGAAATTTGGGAAGCCTCTGCGAATTTGCCGATTTAGAAGAAGCACTAAGAGATCGCTTAGTCCTGGGATTAGATGCACCAGGCGTGCAAAGCAAGCTGATGGCAAAAGGCGACATCAGCCTTGCCGATGCCATCGCCGAAGGCACGGCAGCAGAGGTGACCAAGAAGTCGGCTGCACAACTACGGCGGAACCGCACTCCGGTACCACCACCGGCCAGCGAAATCTCACCTAGTTCAGAAGGGCAGCTGGCGACAACGCACCACGAGGACCTCTCTTCGTCGTCAGACAGCGACGAAGAAGGGGTCCATCGACTGCGGTCCGCCCGGGACCCTCACCCGAAGCCCTTACGCCCTTGCGCTGGCTGTGGAGCCAACCATGCCCAATCCGAATGCAAATTCCGTGACGCACTCTGCCATGAGTGCGGGAAACGAGGCCACATCGGACGGGTCTGCCGCAGTTTGCCAGGACCCAGCCAGGCCTCAAAAGGGGCTAACTATCGCCAATCGACAGGAAACCATCCTGTAAGGCGAGAGCCAGTAAACCACTCCTACAGAAATCGAGTTTTGCAGAGAGAAGAGGCTCACCATACTATCACTATCGGTCACGCCTCAGCCGTGGACACTAAGAAACTCCGAGTCATGGTAGCCATCGAGAACCAGCCTTGCCACATGGAGGTCGACTCGGGATCATCCCTCTCGATGGTGTCTTGGAAGACACTCAAGCAACTCATCCCCACAATTCAACGCCAAGATCTCTGTTTCCAATGCCTCATCCTCAAGGACTACCAGGGGAATGGAATCCCCGTCGTCGGGTCCTGCCGAGTCCGAGTCTCCTTCAAGAAGCACACAGCGTACTTACCTTTAACGGTCATCGATAGAGATAGGCCTAGCCTACTGGGCCTTCAATGGTTCGCGCCACTCGGCATTGAAGTGGCCGGCGTAAACCGAGTCAGTGACTGTGACTGGGAGGAAGACCTTACCTCTGAGTTCAGGGATGTCTTCGCAGACAGTTTAGGCGAGTACAAGGGGACCCCGATCTCATTCAGCCTAGATCCGAAAATAGCTCCCATTCGCCTAAAGCCCCGTTGAGTTCCGTTTGCCTTAAAATTGAAAATCGACGAACAACTCGACAAACTGATAGTTCAGGGGGTGTTGGAGCCCATCGATCACTCCCCATGGGAAACCCCTATTGTAACACCATTAAGCCAGATGGGTCAATCCGAATTTGTGGGGACTACCGGGCCACTTTGAACCACGCTTTGCAGCAGAACGCGTATCCAGTTCCTGTGGTGCAGCACCTCCTCCATTCCCTGGGGGGCGGGAAAGTTTTCGCTAAATTGGATTTAGCTCAGGCATATCAGCAATTACCAGTAGATGAAAAAACGGCACAGGCCCAAACTATTGTGATGCACCGAGGTGCCTTTAAATGTACCCGGCTGCAATTTGGAGTGAGTGTAGCCCTGGGGATTTTTCAGAGCCTTATGGAAAGGTTACTACAAGGAATTAAGGGCGTGGTCCCATATTTTGACGATGTATTAATTGCAGCCCCTACAAAAAAAGTCTTACAGGACTGGTTAAAATTAGTCCTAAAAAAATTCCAAGAGGCCGGTCTTAAGGTTAAAAAAAGCAAATGTAAATTGTGTACTGACAGTGTTGAGTTTTTAGGGTACCTGATTGATAGCCAGGGCATTCACCCTACCGAAAGTAAATTAAAAGCGATCAAAACGCTCCCAGGCCACGAAACAAGGCCGATCTCCAGGCGTTCCTAGGCCTCATCAATTTTTATAATGTATTATTACCGCACAAAGCAACTGTCGCTGAACCGTTACACCGATTGTTAGATAAAAAAGCAAATTGGTTATGGGGTTACCGTGAAGAACAGGCGTTCCGAAATGTTAAAAAACTGCTCACTTCTGACTCTGTACTCATGCAGTATAATGAGACTTTGCCGTTAGTTATAACCTGTGATGCATCGCCTTTCGGGGTGGGCGCCATTTTGAGCCACGTACTGCCTAATGGGAACGAAGCCCCTGTTGCATATTTTTCAAAGACTCTTTCAAAAACGGAGCGGAACTATGGACAAATTGATAAAGAAGCCCTCGCAATTGTCTCAGCTGTGAAAAGATTTCACGAATACATGTATGGCAGGGTTTTTACAATTGTGACTGACCACAAACCTTTGTTAGGGATAATAGCTGGAGATAAGCTGACTCCCTACATATTGTCCCCTAGGATGACCCGATGGTCAGAATTCTTAGCTGCTTATAACTATCGGCTGCAATATCGCCCGGGGAAAGCCATTCCCCATGCCGACGCATTGAGCCGAGCACTCTCGACGATCCGGCACCAACGGTAACCACGTTGCAAATCGAGGCACTCAACTCACTGCCACTGACCGCCCGAGATATCGCGAGAGAAACCAAACGCGACCACACCCTAGCACGAGTCCTAGGCTGGGTAGAACGCGGATGGCCATTGGACCAGTTATCAGATGACTTCACACCATTCAAGTCTTGACAGACCGAGCTATTCTCCCAGAAAGGCTGTGTCATCTGGGGCGATAGAGTCATTATCCCAGAACGGCTCTGAAAAGCACTACTGAGAACTTTGCACGATGGCCACCCCGGCATCGTGCGAATGAAAGCCCTTGCGCGAAGCTACGCATGGTGGCCGGGCATTGACAAGCAAATCAAACAGTGGATTAAAGCTTGTCCCAAATGCCAAGAAGTCAGCAACACCCCACCAAAAGCCATGCCTACTGAATGGGAGACACCACGTGGACCCTGGTCCCGAATTCACCTGGACTTCACGGGGCCAACCAAAGGCCACACTTTCCTGCTTACCGTCGACGCCTACTCGAATTGGCTCGAAATTCATCGCATGGCGACTACGACCTCCGAGGCGGTTATCAAAATTTTAAATAGACTCTTTGCAACCCACGGATTACCAGACATCCTGGTATCCGATAACGGCCCACAATTTACTGCACTAGCATTCGAGCAGTACCTCGCTGACCCCGCGGCATCCGCCATGCGCTCACCTCGCCTGCGCACCCTGCGACCAATGGCCGAGCAGAACGCATGGTCCAATTTGTGAAGAAAACCTTGCAAAAGGTAGACTACGACAACATTGACGACAAGGTCAATCAAATCCTCTTCTTGCAACACATCACCCCACATAGTGTCACCAACAAAACTCCCGCTGAACTGCTGATGGGACGAAAGCTCCGCTCCCACCTCGACCGGTTGCACCCGGCTTATGAACCAGAGAAACCACTAGGATCCAGCGGCCGCTGTCGCACCTTCCAGGTAGGAGACCTGGTTTATGCAAAAAACCTATCGGGCGACCCGTTGTGGGTAGAAGCGACAATAGTACGTGTAACCGGCCCCAGATCCGACCTTGTGCAATGCCTTGACGATAAACTTTGGAAACGGCATATCGACCAATTACGATCGCGGCTTCCAGCAGCCAGTCCGCAAATCCACTTTGACCAAACTGAGGGGGGGCAGGTACGGAAGAAGATGAATTCCTAGGAGACCCGCTCGAAGGAAACGACGGGTTGATAGAAACTCAGGAAGTGGAGCCGGAGGGAGAAACGGTTGCACCTCAGGGAATTGCAGAGAATGTGGGCAACGACGTAGAAGTGAACTCTGAACCAGAAACAGCCCCACTGCCAAACAACGATCTACCTCAGCGTGACTGCAGCCAGCCGATACAACGGAAATCAAAAAGACTAATTAAGCAACCGTCCTACCTAAAGGACTATGTAACTGCACCCTGCAAATAAGAAGCCAGGGGGAAGGGGTGTTATGTATGCAATAAGATTAATAAAGTGTGAGCTTGGAGTAAGTGCAGGGTTCTGGCCCTGCACTTCTGATTGGCTGTTAAGCGGCCGGACTGGATTGGCCCGTTCCAGGGAATCCGATTGGCCCTTAACAGAGAGTTCCTATTGGTTATAAGAGCTCGTGTTCTTAGCTTGGTATTGGTTAAAAGTTACAAGGCTTGTCTCTATAAGGAGGGTTTTAACTGCTATTAAATGAGTAAGTCACAATGTAAATAAAGAGCTGAAGTTCACCGTTCAGAGGCTTGTCTCCATTCTTTCTCGCCCATGCTCAAAACTTAATAGGTAACAAGGTCAGCCAATGAATAGGCATTGCAACTAAGTCAGCCAATGAGGACAGTTTGGAAACTGAAACTGCAAGGAGCCTAGGCGTGGCTCCATATTAAGCTGTGCAGCTCTATTGAGCTCTGAGTCTGTCTATTGAAGGTGACACTGCTTCCCTCCTCTGCTGCGTGTCTTGCTTGCCTGTTGACCTAAAGTGAAACTGAGCTCTTGAGTTGCTGCTGTTCTGCTCTGAACCCCTAACGTGTCTGCTTCTGTTTGAGTTTGCTCCATTTACTTTATGTGTTTATAAAGAAGTTAAATGAATCTTCTGCCATCTGTGTTTACTTTTCTGGCACTGAATTTACACTGCAAAACTCTGAACTCTGTAGGGATGAATTCAGCCAATCAGCAACAGAGCTGGAGCCTCCCTTTGGCTAGCTGGCACTGCAATTCACAGCTTCAGTGGGGCTGCTGCACTTGGCAATGTGACTCTCATCCTCTTTAGGGGATGGTTACTACCTGGCCATTGGGGGCGCTACTGCCCAGTACAACTGGTCACACATCAGGACGGTGCTGCAGGAGAAGCACTTTCGGTGCCAGTTGATTGACCGGTCGGAAGAGCTGGGCATGATCAGCATTCAAGGCCCTGCCAGGTGAGTCTCCGAGTTTGATCCAATGCAGGAGGGGTGACCTTTCTTTTCCCCAAGAGCTCACTCTCTCGGACATAGCCTTCAATGGGATCGAGGCCCTGGGGGGACAAGGGGACAGTCTTTCCTCCTCCCCCTCCTCTTCCTCCTCCTCCTCCTCCTTGCCCACCTGGCAGAATGCCTAGGCTGGCCATGCCAGTATGAGCATTGTTTGCTACAGAGGTCACCCAAGGTAGCAGCTGCTGCCTTCTGCCAGTTGACCTCCAGTCCTCCCAAATTGGCCCAGGTGTGGTGAGCAGGGAATCCGGTGCAGGCCTCTGCTCCTTCCCAGTCCAGATTGGCTGGTAGACGCTTTGCTTCCTGGCTTTGAAAGCTAAGTTTGGATACCTTTGCTGGTCAACCTGGAGGGGATTTGCACAGCTGTCTCCCAAGACCTTTGTGCAAAAGGGAAGAGCAGGATCTGCTCACCAACTTGTCAGGTTTGTGTCTGCATGAGGGATGCTGGGGGCCAGTATGTGAGCCCAGGGAACACAAGCAGCAACGCACAGTTTCTCTTCCTTTCTGTGCTGGCCTGTTCATAATATTTTGCTCTCACAGCCATCTTAAACTAGAATTGTCAGCCTATCCCCAAGACAATCCTAGCTCACACAGTCTATCCATGTTT
The DNA here is from genome assembly GCA_033807585.1 of Hydrophis major. Classification (NCBI taxonomy): domain Eukaryota; kingdom Metazoa; phylum Chordata; class Lepidosauria; order Squamata; family Elapidae; genus Hydrophis; species Hydrophis major. Next base: position 10,657,870 of record CM066341.1, read on the forward strand.
TCATCTCATGCTGTTTGCTACACATTTATTAGAAGTGTGGGTGGCTTTGAAATGTAATGTGTGATTGTCAAATCAGCTTTGTCTTCCAATGCTGCTCCCCTCCCCATCCCCCAAACTAGATATTCTGGGTATATTTTATCAGGTGTAGGTGTGGAGAGGGAGAGCTGAGATTTTTAGAAAGCTGCTCAAAGCCGAAGCATTTGGGATGAGGCTTTCCTCCTTAGGCTCACCTCATGCAGGATCTGACAGCTGCCTCAGGAGGCCATTTTCATGTTCATCTTTTTTAAAAAAATCAGAAAGACGTTAGTCCAGGGGTCTCCAACCTTGGCTCCTGGAAGCCTGGCGGACTTCAACTCCCAGAGTTCCACAGCCAGCAAAGCTGGCTGTGGAATTCTGGGAGTTGAAGTCCGCCAGGCTTCCAGGAGCCAAGGTTGGAGACCCCTGCGTTAGTCCCTTGGAAGTCAATAGATGGATCAATGCTTGTAAGCAATGCACGTCTGAAGGCAGAAAGGACAGAGTTTCAAAGGCAAATATTGGAAGACCTCCTGCAATTGGGGCACATGATTTGTCCAGCTTGAAATTAAGGTTTTAGGATACAAAATCAGGAGGTTTTTCAGATGCTTGGGCATTTTCTTCGCAGTTGTTTCTGATAATTGTGCCAACCTGATAACAAAATTCGTTAGCAATTTAACCTCCTGCCAAACCTGAAGCAGCAGCAGAGAACTGAGCTCCCGATGCTTAAATCTGTTGTGGGTCCAGGCAAAGAATCCCACCAAGATCTGGGGGCTCTGGCTGAGGTCCCAGGATGACTGGTGGAGCTGAGCCAGCCTGACCCTTTGCGGGATGAAGGTGGCCGCAGCTGCCTTGGTGACTGGCGACTCTTGGGGTGCTGGCCAAGGGGCTTCTGGCACGTGGAAGCTGCAATGCTCTTTGTCTCTGAGGGAGCCGGGCCTTCTTTGGAGTCTGGGGGCTGGCAGTGAGGAGTGGGTGGGTCGTTCATTGGGTCCTTCTTCTCTGTGCAGCCGATCCGTCCTGCAGGAAGTGCTCGATGTAGACTTGAGCAACGAGGCCTTCCCATTCTCCACCCACCAGCTGGCCAAGGCTGCTGGCATCCCGGTAGGTCCTCCACCTGTCTTCGCAGGGCTGGGGCAGGGCCTGGGGGTGGGGGAGAGGAGATGCTTTCCTTGGAGTTCCTTCTGTGGTGGGGGGGAGCAGGGCAGGGAAGAAGGGTTCAATGCCATTTCTCTTTCCTGTCCTCTGCTGGAGGATCAAGGATGTTGCAAAACCTGAACTACTTTTGCTGAACTCCGGCCAGTGAGGAGCCAGGGAAGGAGCCACGAGAGGAAGCGAATAAGGGAGGGGCTTCTCCTCTGAGAACAGGCACAGGTCTGGTCTGCCATTCTGAAGGCATAAAAACAGGTCTTCAACAGTGTGTGACTGAATGGCAGACCAGACTAAAATGACTGGTTGGCAGGAGCCGGTGGGAAAGTACGGGGATAAAAGTGTGTGTGTGTAATTCAGTGCGTGGTATTGGATATTTCTACCTAGTGCAGAAAAGGATGGAGAACAAGAAACCAGGAGAAACCAGGAGAACAAGAAGCAGAGCAGGGGCCAGGATGCTCTTACATGTAGCACCCCTGCAAGAGGACTCTGCCAGCAGAACACAAGGGAAGGGCAAATGGCTGAGGGAGGGCCAGCGGAGGAGGAAAGCCTGGGGGAGAAGAAGGAGGGGCGGCCCAGGGCAGAGCCTCATTCCAGCCATCAAAAGTGAAAGGGATTGAAAGGTGCAGCTGGGCAAGTCGAGGCGATTCGTTAGGTGGGCAGAGCAGGCTAAGGTGGGAGATTCTATGTGGGGGGGGGGTGTCTTTGGAAGAGGGGGGGATCTTTGTGCCGCCTTGGACAACTGACATTGCCTGGAAGGCCAGATTTTAAACATTACAGCCCCTTTATGTTCAGCCACCAAAGCTCCTCTCTTTTCTGAAACAGCACATATGTTGCACAGGGGTAACAAAAGCAGGCTCCTCCATGGAGCTTTCAGTCATAGCCAGCAGGCCCACCAAGCTGAGCTCTGCCGCTGGAATGCAGCTTTGTCACTGACGGCATTAAGGAGGACAGATTTAGTCTTATCGCACCAAGCATTAGCTTCAGTGAATTAGGCAAAATCATTGGAAGCTGCAAAGCTGGGACTGTTCTGACTCAGCTCCCCAAACACAACAAACCCTCTGACGTGAACTCAAAAGATTCCTTTATTAGGAGGGCCAGCAGCCCCAGCAAAAGGTTTCTCTCGCAGGGTAACAAGTCCAGCTGGCTGGAAGATGAATCGTTGTCTGCCACACCTATTCATCTCCGGCCCCTGCCTTTTATCCCCAGAGGTAAGGTAGGGCTTCACTAGCAGCAGTGACTCTTCCGTCCCAAGGACCGGCCCATAGATTTCCACTGCTCTCCTCTCCTCTGCCTTCTGTGCATCCGCGCGTCAGGCACTGGACCCAGCTGTTCCTCCTTTTCCTCATCTCCCCATACCTGGGGGCTGTTGACTCTCCATCTGAGGGCTGACTGATGGCCCAGGCTCTGCCTCTGCCTCTCTGACAGCTCCATTCCCTCTTCCCTCTCAGAGCACCCAGGTTGCCTTGAAACTGGCCCTGACTCTGGCTCCTGCTCCAACAGGTCATAATAGGGACAAGCAGCCAGTTGGAAGCGCTCTCTCTCCCTAGTTACCACCCCGGCCTCCCCTGAGGTTTCTGGATGCCTTGGCAAAACTGTGCCCCTCCCCCATGGTTCCAGGGAGGTCAAAGTACAGAGGAGGCCACTCTCCATGGTGGTTAAAGCTAATGGAGACAGGGCCATTGGTCTAGCAGTTAACATGCTCTGGCCAGGGGTCAGCAGCCCAAATGCTGGTGTGCAGGAGATGGGAAGGCTCTCAGGTGGGGGTCCTGGTGGTTCCTGGTTGTCCCTCTCAGGCCGAGGGTGATAGCCCCAATGGAGGAGCCCACAAAGTCTGGGAGTGTCTTGGACTCTTTCGAGCAGGAAAATATGGTCAGGATTTGTTAGGAAGATCCAAGGCTTTTACTCAGGTTTCAGTCCAAGCTCGGTAATTGTGACCCGAGGCTTCATCCAAAAGTGTCAGGATTGGGAGCAGGGCAGCGAGGGAGGCTACCTTGGGACACCCCAGGAGGGAAGACTCAGAGCCAGCTAGCCTGGCCACGGCAAGCCCCCACCACCACATCAAGAGGGCCAAGAGGGCTCCGAGGAGGGGCAGGAACTCCAGAAGGGAGGGAGGGGGATTCAGAAGCTCAGCCAAGGTGGGGGAAGGTGTGGAAACCCAGAAAAGCTGGGGAGGGGCGGGGGGGAGGCTCCACTGCATCTTCAGGCAGCCCAGTGTGAGAAGCCGAAAGAGAGCAGAAACCCTGGGTGAGGGGGAATGGAGGCAAGGAGAAGGGGAGGAGCTCGGGGGAGGGGCTGGCCTTGGAGGACTCCTGTTCCTTCAGGGTGAACTGCTGAAGCAGAGAGTTTGACAAGCTTCCAGAAAAGGAGACCCCCAGGAGATCACCTTAATCATCCTTAATTAGAGCAGAAAAAGTCAGGAGAGGCGAGATCAGGTGGATCCTTAGGTAAAGGTGGAGAGAAAAAACAAGCAGATTCACCTGGGGAGGGGGGCAGAAATCACACTGTGCACACACCGAAGTTCTCCAGGGAGCCCAAGGACACTAACGTCGTCAGGACGAATCCGAGCAGACCAGCAGGAAGAGAGAGGAGCTGAAGGGAGACTGACCAGGAGGGACAGGATCTGGGCACCACTCTGCCCTCCCTCTTAGGCTTTGCCCAAAATGCTGCAGAGCCCCAGTGGTCAGAGTGCAGGGCTGCAGGCTCCTTCTGCTGATCACCAGCTGCTAGAAGTTTGGCAGTTCAAATCTCACCAGGCTCCAGGTTGACTCAGCCTTCTGTCCTTCTGAGGATGGTAAAATGAGGACCCAGATTGTTGGGGGCCAGAGGCTGACTCTGTCAACTGCTTAGAGAGGGCTTTGAAAGCCCTGGGAAGCGGTATATAAGTCTAAGGGCTGTTGCTATTCAGAAAGGGGAGACCACCCTGGTTTGGGGTTTTCTGGTGGGTCCAGACTCCAAAAGCCCTTTGACTGCTACCTCAGTTCCTTCCTCAGCTTCTTCCTAGGTTTCTAGTCAGGAGTTTTGCCCTTCCCTGCTTTCTGGATGGGTGTGGATGTCCCTGGCTGGGCTGAAACACTGCCTCCCACTGATGGCAATGCCTGGCGCTCACCTGCGGGCCCAAAAGGCAGAGCTTCCTGCTGCTGGGAAGGCATGTCGCACACCAGTGGTCCTGGGTTGGCACAGGAGGGCCCTTGAAAGGACATTTGTGAGGAAGGGGCCCTGGGAGGCTGCGGAGAAGTTGCCCTGCAAGGCCTCTGAGATGCTCAGGCCATCTCTGGACCAGGAGCGAGAGCAGCTGAGGTTGTCAGGGCTTTGATGCTTTTTCTAGAAATGGACGCTGCCACCTAGGCTGGAGACAGGAGCTCCTGGCACCTGAGAGAAGGTCTCCGTTCAGGAAGCCCACACCAATAAGGGTTGCCATCTTGCCACCTTCAGTTTCTGGGGTCTCATTGGCTCAATCCGGCTCAAGCTGTAGTTGAGGTGAGGCAGGGGCCTTGTTTCTCTTGCAGCAGCTGAAGGTTGACAGGAGTCTCCAGAGGCAGGTGAAGCGGGGACTCTTGCACGGGGAAACTTGCAGGCAATTCTGCCAGGAGTGGATTTCCTGGCCCTGCCCTCTTGGGAAACCCTGGCTCCAGCCTGGCATGGGGCTCCCCTGGTCCAAACAAGGTTTATTAACCCCTCACTGGAGGCAATGAAAGGAAGAGGCTGCTCTTGTTGAGCATGACAAGTAGGTCACCCATGGTTAGGCAATCCTGCCTGTCTTCTGTTGGCTTCCAAGCGTCCGCAGAGGGGCCCGGTCAGGAATGGTGCTACTTCCAGCATCGGGACATGCTTGAGCTTCTGGGAAGCTAAGGAGTGATGCCGGGCGGGAGAGAAGCACCCCTGAATTGCTGGAGGGGTGGGCACAGTGGCAGGAAGCCCAGCCATCCGCCGGTCTGCAGAAGGAGAGAAGCCTGTATGATAATTTGGGCAAAAAATGTGGGCCACAGTATTGATTTATACAAGTGGGAATATATTTGGGAAATAAATAACAAACTAGCCTGAGCTTTTCTAAGGTTTGCTTTCCTGGGTGGGTGAGGTTCATGCAGCCCCTTCTCTGCCAGTGCTGTGGAACAGGGGTCGCCAACCTTTTGGACCTCAGGGACCACCAAACATAATTTCTTTGCTGATCTGGGAATGTGGGGGGCGGGAGTGGCCTGAAATGGAGGGGGTCTCCATGAAGCAGGGCAGAGGCCTCCCCTCCCCCACTCTAGTTGCTGCTTCTCGAGGCAGCTGGGGAGGGGAAGAGAGGAGGACAGGTGCCGAGGATTTATTTATGGTTTCCTGACAATGGAGGCAGGCGCAGCGGTTGTCATCCTCCTGGCAGTATGGATGAGAGAGCTGCGGGTGCTGAATGCCTTGTACAAGGAGCTGCTTTCAGCCTTTCCCAGGGAGAAAGGGATGGGCCCGGCACAGCCCCCCGAGCAAGGCCAGGCCGTGGCTGAGGCAGCTCCCGGAAGGGCCTTCCGAGGCCCCCCATTTCCCTCCGAATCTGCCCGGAGCAGCCCCAGCCCTGTCAGAGAGCTGAGTGACCACACCCCAACCTCCAGGGATGGCTGGCCTGAGCCCGCCCCCACCCCCAGCCTCCTGGGGTCACCAGCTAGCAAGCCAGAGCCTCTGAACTAAGTTCCAGGGGAGTCATTCTGAGCTCTGCAAGTGGGGAGGGGGCTCACTTTGAAGGACGCAGAAGAAGGGAGTTCCTTTGCTGTGACTAAAAGAGGTTTCTGGGAGTGGGGGCAGGGCAGGAGGCCGTTTGCCCAGGGCTTTACCTGCCACCCTCCCCTCTTCCCCATCTGCAGGTGCGGGCCATGAGGCTGTCCTTCGTAGGCGAAATGGGCTGGGAGCTGCATGTGCCCCGGGAGCATTGCCTAGAGGCCTACCGGGCTGTCATGGAAGCCGGGGCCAAGCACAGCATTGCCAACGCCGGATACAGAGCCATCGACTCCCTCAGCATCGAGAAAGGTTTGGGGAAGCCGTGAACCAGCATCCCTGCAAAGACCCCCTTCAGGAGCAGTGAGGCCCAAGATGGGGACTGTTTGCTTCCCCATTGCTGACCAGGCACTCCCACCCGCTCACCCCAGGTGCTTCGGCCACAGTCATGGTTCTCGGTCCCAAAGGGGATTTTTTTCAAGGGCAACTGGACTTTCTGGTTTTTCTTGGAAGACATTTTGCTTCTTGTCCAAGAAGCTTCTTCAGCTCTGACTGGTTTGAAAGAGGGTTCCAAGAGGCCATCTCTGTCCAAATGAAACAGCCTGCCCTCAACAGAGGGGGAGGGATACGACATCATCCATCTCCAGTCTACAACTCAGTCCTTCCAGCAGTTCTAAGAAGGCTCCGTGCATCCATTTGCACCACTCAGGTGACCCTGAGGACATAGATAAACCCCCAGGTGGCCTCAATAACTCTATAAAAGGATGCAAATGACCAGAGCAGTATAAATCCTTCCCTTCCCGTCCATCCAGTCAGAGCTGAAGAAGCTTCTTGGATGAGAAGTGAAAGGTCTTCAAAGAAAAAACAGAAAGCCCAGTTGCCTCTTGGAAAAAGCACCTTTGGGGCAGAGCCAGTTCTCTCCCACCAGGCTTGCAGCCACCCAGACCAGGTGAAGGCGACCCCCTTCCCAGCTGCTTTCTTGGGTAGCCTTCCTCCCCAGAGAGCTCCCTGCCAGCCTTCAGGGTACACAAAAGATGCCCCCAGCAAGACTTTGGGCATGAAGAAAGCTTCGGGTCTGGCAGAAAAAAGAGGCCAGGAGGGCAGGTTAGACTCCTGCCAGGGTGTGGGGTTGGACTAGATGACCTACAAGGTCATCTATTCTGACCTCTGTTAATCTAATCTAATCCTAATCAAAGTTTCAATGTCTTCTTTTTAAAAGATACTTGAATTTTTAGATAATTTTAAAAGTGCTGCTTGCATTTCTCTCTCCAGCCTGTATATTTCCTAATTGTGCTCTCCTCACAGGTCTGAGTTCTGCTTCCTTGGAGTCCACTAAACTGCCTTAATAAATCTATTCCAACCGGACCCCAAATCCCAGCAGTCCAGCAATTAGGCCAGCAATTAGCAATGCAAGAAAATGGATAAAAACTGCCCACGTGGCTGATTTAATTTGTTGTCATGGTTTTATTCCATTAATAGAGGAGAGACAAGGAGGCACTTCAGGCAAGCTGTCCTCTCCCATCATGGTCTGAATTGTGGAGATTCCTTCCTTCCTTCCTTCCTTCCTTCCTTCCTTCCTTCCTTCCTTCCTTCCTTCCTTCCTCCCTCCCTCCCTCCCTCCCTCCCTCCTCCCTCCCTCCATCCCTTCCTGTCAAGGGTTTCAGCATCACCATAATATTATTTTCTGTGAAGTTGGGAGGGGGAGACAAGCACCCCAGCTCCATTTGCAATGACCCCCTCCTTCTTTGGCTTAGATTGATTTTTTTCCGCCTTCTGCTCTCTTGGCTAAGTCAAGTGGGATGGGGAGGAGGCCTAGACACTTTGCCCAGGGGCCTGGATGGGGCAGCGAATGAGGCCTGTTTGTCTGGAGCCTCCTGAGTAGCCCTCCTCCCAATTTGTTTCCTTTGAACTGTCCCCAAAAGCACCTCATGAATCCTGACTTTTGCCTCAGGGCTCCCCAGGTGGGCAGTGGGGAGGGTGTCAGAGTGTTTGCAGTGTGACTACTATTATGAGATAACCCGGGAGCAAAACATAGCACACATAGACATTTAACAGTGGTTTATATACAAGACATATACAGAAATATAGGCTAATATGTGACAAGTAAGCAATCTTAAATCTACATGGAGAACTCTGCAATGGATACAGAACACAAGGAGAGAGGACATGCCCTCTAATGTCAGCCTTATATAAACACCTCTTAAAGGGGTAAATACTTCTGTGAACCCATTCATCTTAAAAGGGCAACACCCATGCTATGCAGATTCATCCTTATTGCATCAGCCTTACAGTGGCTGCAGTTATTAAATCTTATACCTCAACAGGTATAAGATTTTGGCATATATTTCGGGTCCCTCTAGGAATGGAGTGTCGGCTGTTCAACTTGTGAACCCCAAACAAGGAGACACTCTTGGGAAATTTGAATTCCCAAAAGTAAAACTTTATTGGATGTGGTAATGGACTTTATTGGATATGGACATGGTAATGTTGGTACTGAAGAAACAAGCTCAGGTTTTTCCACACAATTGCTTGCCTAGTTAAACAATACCTTCCCCTTCTCATTGTCCAATTATGAGATGTCCTCTTATTATGGGAACAGTTCCTCTCTTACTCCAGCACCTGCAGTGGTGACCTTGATGGTTTCCATGCTCTCAGCATACATTCTCCGCATTTTGTTTTCCCCTTCCCTGCCCCCAGTTCATTGGCAAGTTGAAAAGCATTAGAGTTTGAAAGAAGCCAAGTGGTTCCATCTTGACATGTCGGCTTATATTTACAAATGGCTCCTCTGGGTTCGGGTGTTTAACAGTTGGCTCTCCCACAAAAAGCCGCCCAAGAGAAAGGCACTTGACATTCCACAGTCCATCTAAGCGGCTGGCTCAGTTTGCTTTCACTCCCCGTTCTGCTTATTTTGCTCTGGATGGATATAAAGCAAACAGAGCAACTCCACAAAGCATCCATACAAAGTCTTTTTTATTAGTTCATCAGGCATCCTTATCAACTCACAGTTATGATGAGGTTCTTCTTAATGTCCAATCCTTTGCATATCTGCATTATGGTGTAGAAAGATAATAAAGTCTCATCCCTATGATGATTGAAGCAGCTCCATGGTAATGGATTCAGGCTCTGATTGAAGCAGCTCCATGGTAATGGATTCAGGCAAGGGTGAGGGAGCCTTCCCCAACCCAACAAGGGTCAATTTAGTGACCAATCGGGGTTACAGATGTGACCACATGACATGGACTATATTTCCCAGGATACCTTAATTACATTTATCATGATGCATTCCCTTAAGGGGTCAGTTCTCCATTACTAATTAACTATCCCAAATCCTATTAACTCTAAACTGTCTGGACAGCACACCCCCTCCGTCTGTTTTTAATAGTTCAGTGATAGGCAGGGCTACTTGTGCAGACGAGGGGATGACTTGGTAGAAGCCATTCAGTCTTGACATAGAGCCTCTTTTGGGGCCACCAGGTTATCGGCACTGGCATGCAGACCTCCGCTCAGATGACAGTCCCTTGGAAGCCGGACTGGCCTTCACCTGCAAGCTGAAGTCGGAGGTGGCTTTTCTGGGACGGGAGGCAGTTGAGGCCCAGAAAAGCGCTGGTCTCTTCCGCCGTCTGGCCTGTTTCACCATTGACGAGTGAGTAGTTGGTGGCAGCTATGGCCGTTTCCCCCCCCATCTGCCCAGGGCCCCCCCTCTGGATCATCAGTTTTGAAATCTCAAAACTTGTTGCTCAGAGGTACCTTTTGTAACAGATTTTATTTAAAGTTTGCTGAGTTGCGGTATTCACCTTCTGACAACGTTCACTGCTGACTCCACAGTAGGATTCCCACCTCCCTTCCGGAATCCTGGGGTTGGAACAGTGGTGGGATTCAAAAAATTTTACTACCAGTTCTGTGGGTGTGGCTTGGTGGGCGTGGCAGGGGAAGGATATACTGCAAAATCCCCCTTCCCTCCCCACTGACTTTCCAGCTCTCTTCTCTTGTGGAGGGCAACCAAAGGAGCTGGGACTCCATGGGAGGCGGAGAAGAGGTGGGATTGGCCGGTTCTCCGAACTACTCAAAATTTCTGCTACTAGTTCTCCAAATAGTCAAGTCTATCATGTCCGCCCTGAAGATGTTCAGATTGAAGTAAGGTTAAAATTGTCCTGAAATTGGATCGGGTAATATGGTTCTAGGTCATGGTGCCTGCAGTGGCTGAAATGGCGACCAGTTTTGTGCTGGTTTGGATCTGTGGCAATGGTTCCCTTGCACACTGGTTAGATGCCATCTGGAATTGGTATGTCATGTTCTGGGACTTTTAAAAGTCCCGGAGAAGCTTGAGTGAACTCAGAGCTACAGGGAGTCCTTGTCTTATAATCACAGTTGGGAGTGGAATGATGAACAATGAGGTTGTAAAGCAAGACATCATATGACTGAATTGTGATGGCCATCTGGCATTCCCAGTGTGGCCACTGGGAAGTCAATTAGCCACCTCAAGCTGAGCCCCTCCCCAACCTGAGCCCCAGTTAAGGGCTGCCTCGCCATTCTCTGTCCTTTTGGCCACTTATACCTGCCTTGAATAGCACTGCTGGAGGCTCCTTGCCCCACCAAGGAAGTCTCAGTGGCCCCAACCCAGTCCCAGCCCTGGTTGCACTCCAAAGAGACTCTTGCACCCACCCCAGGCTTTGCACACCAGCTGACCTTTGCCATCTTCTTGCTCCTGCTGACCAGGTGTGTCCAGCCTGGCTGCTGGGTGATGTCAAAGCAGCCTGTTGCCCAAAAGGGCCTACTAAAGCAGCCTGGCTCCCCAGGGACTGTGTTTGCAGGGACTGTGGTGAGGTGCGGGCTCTGCTTGGCCTCCCTTAACGCAGCGGCTTCCTTTGTATTGCAGGAAAGTCCCCTTCTTTGGCTTGGAGGCCATTTGGCGCAACGGCCAGGTGGTGGGGCACATCCGAAGGGCAGACTTTGGACACGCTATCAACAAAACAATTGCCTACGGCTACATCCGAGATCCTGAAGGAGGGCCGGTGAGTAGCAAGACCCCCATTTGGTTCTGGTGGGCTCTGTGCAGGATGAGTGCTGGTGGCTCCTTTCTTAATCCGGATTGGCAAAAAGAAGCTGCTGAGGAAGAGAGGATTAGATCCTTTGCATTTCCTTTGCCCTGGATCAGGGATTGGCAACCTTAAACACTCAAAGAGCCACAAAGAAGGTCCTAACCGGAAGTCCCCCCCCCTTCAATTCTGGAGCTGACCGGAAGTCTGGTTCCCCCACCATAGAGTCTCCTTTTTCCTCTACCTGTCCTAACTGAAAGCCCTATCAATTGTGGGGCGGACCGGAAAACTCACCCCTTACCATAGTGTCCTCCTGGTGCGCTGTGCTTCCCCCTCCTCAAACTGTAAGCTTCTCTCAAAATTGATCAGCAGAGGGATGAAAGACCCACATGTGGCTCCAGAGCTGTGGGTTGCCGACTCCCGGCCTAGATAAAGCAACTGGTAATGCTACCATTGGCAGAGTCCAACACCGCCAAAGCATGAATCCAGAGGTTCTCCCAGAGGGCTCGGACCGTCCCCCCTCGAATCCAGTCCAATCCAGTTGGGCGGGTGGGGATATGTCCTGCCTTGACCTTCTGGGGGAGAGATCAACAGTTGGTCTGAATGTGGACCCCTGGCCACCAGGCTGCCCCAAGGAAAGTCCGTAGATGGACTGAAAAGGGAGCTTTGGGGGCAGCTCTTCACCCACATTCTGCTTTTGGGGCAATCTCAGTTTTAGATACAGTTTGCACTGAGGTGGGTGTTTTAAGCTAAGCCCCTGTGGCTCTTTGGTGTCCATCGCTCTCCCATGTCCCATCTGGAAGGAGAGCCAGCGGGATGCAGAGGGCAGCTTCAGGGCCTTAGACCCTCAGTGGGCTGGAACCCTCTTCTGCCTTGAAGGTGGGGCGCTTTCTCCCTGCGGGGGCATAAAGGACATAACTGACACTTGCTGCAGCTCCTCTGAGGTCTCTCTGCACGCATGGAAGCTCCTCCCAAGACCCTGAGCTGGGTCACAGGAGCCAGAAGAGCCGCTGGCTGGACCTGGGGCCCCTTCCCACCTCTGAATCTGGGCACGCCTTCTGTTGGGATGTTCTGAAAGTGAGACCTCTGCAGCTGAGCTAACCCTTCAACACCCCCCCCCCCCAATCCCTTGAGTTTAGTAACGGGCACATTGATGTACAGTTGAAAGATTGCTGTGGGACTCATGAGGCCTGGGTTCTGAATGCCCTGGCAGCTGCCTCCCCCTCGGTTTGGTTTCCAAGGAGCAGCCTCCAAATTCTCCCCCCCCCCAATTCTAATACCCCACAAAACCCAGCCTGACAATACCAGGAGGGCTCCTGCCCCCAGAGACCTAGTCAGGATCCGGCTCAGGCGATGCTAAACCCCAATTAAACTGTCACAAGTGGCACCGTGCTGGGGCCATTTCTTCAAAAGGCAGCACTGCCCCCACCCCCAGGCCACCACGGTGCTTTTCTGCCTCCCCCAGAGCTCCCAGTGGGCCCGGGAGAAGCACAAAATCCATTTGGGCGAGGTTGTGTGTGTGTGGGTTGCTGCTTGCACTAATTGCATTCAGGAAACAATGAGGAGAAGGGGGGGGGGGAGGATTTCAGGGAGGCTGCTGAATATTTATGGGGACTGTTGGGAGGAGGAGAGGAGAGAACAGCCAGGCAGGCTTTGGGGTAAGGCCTTTGGTGCCTCTTTGGAGAAGAACCTGGGGCTCTCAGCAGTGCCCCCTCTCGTAGGAAAGAAGATGAAGCCCCCCCCCACAAGCAGAGACCCTTCCTCTGGGCTCACATCCTTTTTACCTCATACAGGAAAACATATAGTCTGCAATTGGAATAAATAACATGACATTACTTGTCACAGCTCTTTCTGATTTTTTTTTAATGTCAAGAAAATCCTTAAAAAAGAGTTTGCAAGAGACAGAATTTTGCCTGTAGAGTCATCCCCCCAATCCCCACTTCCTCCCCCCCCCCCATTGTCCCTGCAGGATGACTTTTCCAGTGGGACGGTTCTTTTAAGGACGGGGAGGGATTTTCTACCTTTTTCTCACAGGAGGAGCCTGAGTGACAGGCTTTGCTCTGTTTCCCCCTCAGGTCTCCCTGGAGTTTATAAAAAGCGGCGACTACATTTTGGAGAGGATGGGAGTTCCTTTCCCAGCCAGAGTCCACACCAAATCGCCTTTTGATCCAGAGAACAAGAGAGTCAAGGGAATCTACTGAATTCGTTGGATATGGAGGGATCCAGCTCACCGGAAGTAAGGAGGGGACAGTGAAATGAAACAAAACATGGAAGGTCCCTGGCTCAACGGACACCATGCCCCCTTCAAGACAAGTCCCGAGGCTGAGTGGTGGGGAAAGTGACTTTCCTCTTTTGGAGACTTAACCCGGAGGGCCAACTGTGCATTTCCAACTTGCTCCAGGTTTTAAAATCATCTTGAAAACCGCCTCACACACTGATTCTAAGGACAGCCTGGTTTAACTAGTATCCCTTTCAGAATGTCCCCATTTTTGGCCACTTTGGTCGTTCTGACATAATTATAATAAAAAGGACAATGGTAACATAATTTTTTAAATTCAGAAGCTGATTGTTAGCATCTAGCTTTAAATAAAGTAAATATGTCCCATGATAATGTGTTTTCTTTGCTGATTTATATTGTCATAAGTCGAGCAAGACTAAGGTTTTTTCAGAGTCTGTATTGGCTCTTTGCTTCAGCACTTTATCAAAGGTAAGTTTTCTTTTCAGTCCAGCTCACTTGTCCACCTCATGGCAGCTTCCTTGACAAGAGGATGACATGCCTCTTGGGGCTGTTGGTGCTAAACTAAATGACACAGTGAGGATCATAAGCAGCTGCATAAAATCTACTCCTACTTGCTGGCTCCCTGTCTTGAGCCACATTGCACCAAAAGCTCTATCAAGGCAGGAAGCCTCATTGGAGGAGTACAGCAAAATGATGAGAAACCCACTTCTTCCTGTACATCCTGATCTTCCTCACCTATCAATGGGCAGGCTTAAATCCAGGAAGCCCTCTCTGGTACTTGCTCAACAGCTGTGCAACAACTTTGACATCAACACACAGTGGAAAGCCCAATAGGCTGCTGAATGCCCAGCTACAGGCAGTTACATAGGTGACCCTACACACAAAAGGTGCTGAGTTTTGACCTTCCTCGTCAGCATTGGTCAACTCTGAAGAGGATCCGTACCCAACTTGGTGTCTGCCAGAACTCCTTGTTTAAGTGGGGTCTTGTCTCTACCCCTCAGTGTGACTCGGGGGCTCCTCAACAAAATACCCATCTCATTGTGTGTCAGCCTTCAAAAATCTACGGCTTGTGGGCTTCCGGTTTGAATCTCTTGAGTGACAGACTAAAATCCGTGATCGTGCGCAGTTTTGATCTGTGCTCGCCGCCAGAGCGCCCCGAGCCGGCTGGTTTCGGGGCTAAGCCACCCCGTAGAGGTGGTAAAGAAGGAGGAGACTGCCAGCAGGGTCGAGGACAGCCTCATCTCTCTTCCCCAGCTGGCCATTACTCCCTTTCCTGAAGGCGGTTGCAGTGGTGGTCAGAAATGGCCACCTCAAAGAAGAACTGAACTGGAAAAGAATGTGCAGGAAGAAGATAAGAAGCGAAAGTTTTGGTTGACCGGGTTAAACCAAAAAAGCAACAACGTAAGGTACCCTGGAATTTATATTAAATAACATTGTTCCCAAAAAACGATTTTGAAGCTGCGAAGGAGAGAGAGAAGGGAAAGGATTAGTTTTTTTTTTTCTTCCCTTCCTTATACTGACAGCTAAGAGACTTAAGCAAGAAATTGAAAAAAAAATCCACTTCAACATTAATAGGCATCTAAGCTGAAAATAAAAGTCAAAGGGATAATAAAGATTTCTGGATATTTAAAAGTTTTTAAAAGCAGGAAAGGAGAAAAAAAAGAATAAAAGGGCAGGATCTGGAAAAATGGAGGAGACTGCCTGGAACTAAGGAATGGAACTGTAACTAAAAGGAACTTACAGTGAAATTTTAACAAAATTCCTCAAAGATACATTTTAACTGAAATTTGGCAACAAAATAATCGAACCCCAGGAAGAGAAAGTGGAAAAAAGAAGCAAGAAAAAACAGTCTTGGTTTGTTTCGATTACTTGGCGATTTTTGGTTTTTGCATCTAGATGACTAAAATTAAATAGGTGGTTGTTTAAAAGTCTTTGAAATGGCATCACTCTTAGAAGAACTGAAAATGGAACTTTAAAAATGGAAAGAAGATGCACAAGAAGGGAGAGTTCTTTTGGCTTCGTATTCCAATTCTTAGAAATGGAGATCTGGAACTATGAGAAACAACAAGAAACGCTTGCAGAATAAGAAGACTGGGACAAAGAAGAAGCCATCGTGAATGATCAAATAATTTTAAGTGAGGGGAAAAAAGGAAAGGGGGGAAAGAGAGTGAAAGGTTTAAGACTAGAAAAGACAACCAAAGAGAAGAACAATTTGAAAGATGTGTAATATTAGAAAGCAACAGAAGAAGGGATTACAGATAAGAGAATTAGAAGTAGAGAGATGATGGGGTAAAAGGGGGAGGGAGAAGAAGAGGGGGAAGAAGGTAAGGAAAAGAAGTTGTAAAAGACAGAAACAAGAAATAGAGAAACAGGGAAAAGATATAAGAATTGTAACCATAAGCTTGTTTAGAGATAATGAGTGAAAATTTAATTGTAAAAGGGATTCTGCAAAGGTACATAAGATAGCATTGTTATATTACAAACAGAAATAATTTTAGAAAATATGACTAAAATGATGGATAAAATATTTACTGTAATGTAGTGGAATGTTTGTTAATAAATAAATGAATTAAAGTGAATGAGAGAATTAAATGGGAACATTTTAATTATTATTAATGATTTATAAAAATATAAGTGAGAAATATGAAAAAAAAAGAATTAATTATGGAAAGTTTATAAGTGTTCCCAAGGAAGTATGATATTTAATTGAAAAGAAATGTTAAAGATGTTAAGATTTTAATGAATATTAATGATAGAATTGAATTGGAATGGAATGTGTGTTTTATTTACATATATATATATAATTTTTTTCTTTTTAAGAATATAGTGTGTATTTTAAGAATGTACCAAGCAGAATTCGATTGGAAGTTATGTATTATATTGAATGCTATAATCTTAAAGGTATACATTGAAGCTTAAATAAGAGTTTGAATGGATAAAATTAAAAGATATAAAGGTGTCATACTCCAATTGGTAACTACAGGGAACAATTTGTTTAATGAGAAAAGATAATATGAAATTGAAACAGGACAGACAAAAGTATAAATATAATGATTTGAATTGAGATGAGATAATTAAAATAAAGTTGAGAAAATTAAAAGAGGGGAAAAACTATGTAGAAAATATAAAACAGTAATAAGATATGGAATAGAATATAAAAATGAGCATGAAATTGAGTTTTGTGTCTGTATGAAGAAGTGATAACCTGGGACCATGCTATTTTCAAAAAAAGATGTTTTATTTATACTTTGTTTTTGTGAAAACCCAAATAAAATTTTCAAAAAAAATAAATCTTCTGCTTGTCTTGTTGGCTGCCACAGTAATGGGGGGAGGGAGGATACATTGGGCTTTGTGGGGGAGGGGGAAGAGTACTGGAGGTTTGAGAGGGTGAATTGTAAAACTTGGGAAAACTTCCCTGTTGATGCTTACTTGCTTACTGCGCAACTGCAGCCCTTTATCAAAACCAGGCCAAGGTCAGCCAGATGTCTGAATCACCACCTGAAGATGCCCTACATGACATTATGCACATCTCAGATTGGATGGCCAGTTTGAACTATTGTGGGCGGGAACATTGCCATAACTTTCAATGTGTGATTTTTGTGCCTAATGTCTCAGATCTTGAATTCTTTTGATGCTACCACTTGATTTCCAGTAAAAGTCCTTTTCTCTATAATAAGGGTTTCTTTCTTGGATTTTGAATGGAGCCTCACCTGACAGTGTCCGAATGTCCATCAAGAGCTTACACTGGGCCAATGTCTGATTTTTTTCAACAAAGACCACTCTGTCCTTGAATGGCTACGTGGGCTGGACATTTAACATCTGAACTACCCCATATATTTAAATAAATAAATGGAGTTGTTGGTATTTCCTGGGGCCTTCCTTCCTAGTGCCCATGCCTGAATGAACCAAGGGAAGGTCAGTCAAATAATGCCTCCCACTTCAAAGCTTCCAACCAGTTGCCGGGTATTTTTGCTGACCTGAACCTTTTCCAAAATTCCACCCATATCTTATTCCCTGCAAATGCTTCAGTAACTTTCCCTGACAAGGAGGAAAAGCAGAAGGTATTTTATGGGCCAGACTCACAAAACACCGCCGACAAAGCTGCTTTGCCATTCGGATTCTTGCCCTTCCACCCAGCCCTCTGGTGTGTGAATGTGGGTGTGGGTGTTGTGTCTTCTTTGGGCCAACCCGCAAGCCTAGCTAATTCCAGGGGCAGAAATGATCCCATGAAGGCTGGTGTGGAAGCAGCACATATTGTGGAAACGGAGGGAACTTGGGTGGCAGGAGCAGGACGGGAAACATTTGGGCTTCAGTTTTTTCCAATCAAAAATGTCTTAAAAGAGGATACACTTTTCTTTTTTAAAAAAAGAGTTAAATTGGGAAAATTGATTTGTTTAAAACAGGAGTGTCAAACTCAAGGCCCGGGGGTCCTTAGATCTGGCCTGTGGGGCCACCATGGAAACAGTGAAGGACCCTGACACGAGCAATGTTGAGTAGGCCACACACCCCTAGGAACACCCCCAAGGTCAAACACAACCCTGATGCGGCCTTCAATGAAATCGAGTTTTATCTAAAACATTCTGATAATTAAGGTCACTGACCAGCAAATTAAAATGAGGACACTTTAAAAGAATAAAAAACAAAGCACAGGAAGCCATAATATAGAAAGTATAGACATAATCTAGAAATAACAATAAAATACATTATATAACAACAAAACAACAAAATCAGCCTTTTTATTCTACACAGCGGAAAGGCCCGATAGCTGGAAAGAGCCTAGTATAATATTAATACCTGAAGAGATACGCAAAGATTTGACTTTATCCAGAAATAATAATGAAAAACAAGTTGGACAGGTGCTACTAGATGCAGAGAATTAAAATAATGAAAAGGACTTTAGCATATTAAGTTTCAAGACTAATAATCAGAAGACAAAGACATTAAAAATATGAAGTTCAAATAGAATTGATGACAAAAACTGATTTTAAGATTGAGAACAAAGTAAAATACTTGGGTGTTACAAATATAAACTGTATGCGTTTTAAAATAATTGTGTTAAGGACATGGACTGAAATGAAAAAGGACATGTTAAGATGGGAGAAATTAAAATTTTTCACTGTTGGGGAGAATTTCTGTGATAATATGTCAGGGCTGACTCACCATAAACCCCTGCTCAAACAGCGAGGGGGGAAGGAAAGTATTGGAAAAAGATGCCTGGGAATTGAGGAATAAAAGGGAGCCAACGCAGCCAACACCCCAAGATCAAATGCTGGGAAAACTTGGAGGTGCTTAGAATATTCCCAAAACAAAATGAACTGGCAGACCTGTTGAAAATCCAAGTTACGAATAAGGTCAAGTATCTGGGGATACACTTGACAGCAAGATGTAGCACATTAAAAGAGAATAATTATATTAAACTTAAACAACAGATAGCTACAGACTTGAAGAAATGGGAAAACTTGATTTTCATTAATAGGGAGAATTTGAACAATTAAGATGAATATTTTACCCATAATCCTATTTCTGTTCCAAATACCAATTAGGCTCAGAAAAGATTATTTTGAAGATTTAAATAAAATTAGGCTGAAGTATATATGGCAAGGTAAGAAAGCGAGAATAAAGCTAAAGCTTTTGCAAGATGCTAGAATTAGAGGAGGTTTTGGCCTGCCCAATTGGGAATTGTACTATCAAGCTGCAAGTTTGATGTGGGTCAAGGAATGGATAACATTAAGAAAGACTAGATTTGTTATGAACTAATAAAACGCTTAAATAAAGTTTTATCAAACCTTTAGAAAATAGCAGGGTTCTAGTCCTGCACTTCTGGGTTTTCCGGTTTCGCGTGGCTTCGGGGCAGCAGGAATTCGCGACCGCTCGCAATTCCTGCTGTGCTAGCCGCCGAGGTACCCCCGATCCAGATGGGTCAGGGGGATATGGCTGCCCTGTAGGGACAGCCAAAGAGAGAGGGGAGCCGGACAGGGGGTTGGGGGTGTCACAGACCCCCTCCTCATCCTGGAAAACCCCTTTTTCCCAAGGCGATGGAGCGGCGGTCAGCAATGGCCGCCACAAAGAAGCCAGCAATCGGGTAAGATTGCGCTGGAGGAAGCAAGAAGAATGAAAGTGCTGTCTGAGCCGGGCCAAGTAACATCTTTCAAATTTGTTGGAACTGAGCTGTTTGAATTGCTGGAGGATACATTGTATCCCTAAGAAGATCGAAAGCGGCGGAGAAGCTGTTAAAGGGAACTTTTTTTTTTTCTTCACTCTCCCACCCCATGGAAACAGCAGATATGTTTGGACATATTGGACATTGAAGGTGAATTATTCTGAAAGTTGAAGCTAAGGGACAAAAGGGTTCCTGGACATTGAAAAACTTAAGAAATTGGAAAACCCTTATTAGAGGTATGGATTTCTGATTATTTAAAATTGATGTTGCAAGTGGGAAAGGAGAGGAAAAAAAAATTGGAGCAGAAGCTGAAAAAGGAGGAGATTGCCTAGAATCCCAAAGAAAGGTATATGGTAATTGGACCTCTTTGATTAAACATTAACCCCAGAAAGAGAAAGAGAAGAAGGAAGAAAAGTATTAATTTTTGGAATTTTTTTTTTGAATTATTTTTGATTAAAAATATTTGTGGTTGTTTTGGGAAAAGTTTCTCTTTTCATGATGGCATCGCTTGTGGATGAACTAAAGACTGAATATCAAAAATATAAAAAGGAAGATACTTTGGGCACTTTGTTTCAATTTTTAGAAATGGCGTTATGTACTTATGAAAAGTTGATTACGCAGCAGAAGGACTGGGACAAAGAAGAAGAGGAAGAAGAAGCCATCTTTGATGAACAATGGGTTCTTTCCGGGGAGGAGGAGAAAAAGGATAAGAAAAAGGGGATTTTAAGAATTATAAAAACAACCAAAAAAGAGAAAAATGAGCGGAAAGGTGGAGGCAAGGTTAGAAAGCAAAGGAAAGGGAGTAAGAAAAGGGAGGAGGAGAGACAAAGGGGTAAAAAGGGCAAGGAGAAGAATAAGCAAGAGAGAAAGGGGGGAAGGAGAAGCCTCAATGGTGGGAAGCAAGATCTAAAGAAAAAAAGTTTATTCAGAGACAATGGGTGAATTTAATTTAGGATAAAAGAGGGATTCTGGAGGGTACATAAGATTGTGTTTTTTATATGTGTATTTAGAGTATAAAATTAATTGTGTAATTTTAGAATCTATTAAACAAAATCCCAAGAAAAATTGTTATATGAAGTATTTTTAAGTTAGGGTAATGAGTTATAGACGTTACTCCAATTGGTGTACAGGAGAAGTATAGTAAAAGAAAAAAGATGAATGGATAGTTGGAAATAGAACAGACAAAGAATGTTATTGAACATGGTAATAAGATATGAAAGGATATATAAAGGTTTTGTTATGGTTTTTTTTTTGGATTTTGTATATTTATAAAAGGCAATAAAATTTTAATTAACAAGAAATAATTTGGATGAAAAGGAGAAGCTGGGATAAGATATGAAGTTAAATAGATAAAGTATTGATACTATAATTTGGAATTGTTATGTTCTATTGGTTTTCTTCTTTTATTATTTTTTCTTAGAAAAGAATTTATAAGCTGTTATGCCTTGATTCTTTGTGTATTGTTTTTATAAAATTGATAAAAATGGTGTATATATATATATAAAAAAGAAAATGATAATAAGATATGGAAGGATATATAAAGTGAATCTGATGTTTGAATTTGTGTCTGTGTGAAGAGTTTCAACCCGGGATCAGACAACCTTCAGAAAAGATCTTTTAGTTTTGTTTATGTTTGTGTATTGTGTTTTCTGTAAAATTAATAAAATTTGTTTTAAAAAAAAAAAAGAATCATGTGATAAAACACTTAGTCATAGGTTACTAAATAGGCAGTCAAATCATACTAGGAAACAAATAAAACAATATAAATCTTAGAGATACAAGCAACAAGGCAATAGTCATAAGTGGGAGGACATAATAGGAAGGATGAGAAAAAGAATAGTAATACAGACTCAGTAAATACCGTGTTTCTCATAAAATAAGGCCGGGTCTTTATTTTTTTTTTGAGCCCCCAAAAAACGGCGAGGCCATCTTTTTGAAGATGTCTTAATTTTCCTCCCACGCATAGCCTGGTGGTAGTGTGTGTGTGTGTGTATTTACACCCTTATCAGTGAATGGCCGTGTTCCTACGACACCCATGCAGCCAACCACTTTCCACCCTGTGCATCGTGCCAGCTCAGCCTGTACAGGTAGTTCTTGGTCCAGTACATTGGCAAACCTGCAGAACTCCATTAAGTGCCAAATTCGGCATGCCATGTGGACATGCTTGAGCTCGGATCAATCTGCAGCACTCGGAACCATTACTCAGGAGGCTGCTTTCTTAACCTGCCCTGCTGACTGCTGGGTCACTTAGAGCCCCCAGCCCTGGCAATGTCTGGCTTCCTGCTGCTGCATGAGAGACAAAGGCAAGCGGGCTGCCTTTCTGGCACTCCTGCCACAGCTGGCGTTGCGCCAGCTCCTCTTCCCCCAGTGCAAGCACCAATTGACCGGTCTTGCGCACCAATTTTGTTCTACCTTCCCTAACCTCCTGGGATTTTCCCAAGTCTCTCAGCCAGACCTTTCCAAAAGAATGTAGTTGCGCCATTCAGATGTGGTGGCCATGACCAACCTGCCCCAACTTGACAAGTTCTCTTAGGAAGTCCGGGGGTTGTTTTCCAACCCATGGACTCCAAGCTCGCAACGGGGCATGGGACCACCAAGGGCCCAGGCAGCCGCATCAAGCCTCAGGCGCTCCCAGAGATGCACAGCATACAGACTCTCTGCTTACAAAGCCGCCGCCAAAGTATACACAATGGTGCCTGCATTAAAAGAAAATAATTATATTAAACTTGAACAACAGATAGCTACAGACTTGAAGAAATGGGAAAACTTGATTGTCATTAATAGGGAGAATTTCAACAATTAAGATGAATATTTTACCCAGAATCCTATTTCTGTTTCAAACAATACCAATTAGGCTCGGAAAAGACTATTTTGAAGATTTAAATAAAATTATGTTGAAGTTTATATGGCAAGGTAAGAAAGCGAGAATAAAGCTAAAGCTTTTGCAAGATGCTAGAATTAGAGGAGGTTTTGGCCTGCCCAATTGGGAATTGTACTATCAAGCTGCAAGTTTGATGTGGGTCAAGGAATGGATAACATTAAGAAAGACTAGATTTGTTATGAACTAATAAAACGCTTAAATAAAGTTTTATCAAACCTTTAGAAAATAGCAGGGTTCTAGTCCTGCACTTCTGATTGGCCGATAATAGTGATATCGGATTGGTCCGTTCAGGAGAATCTGATTGGCTGTTAACGAGCCACTCTCATTGGTTAAGGGGGTTAAAGTTTCTCATTGGTTACTAGATCAGCAGCTTGCCTATAAAAGGGCTGCTGTTGCCCTAGGGTTTTGCTCTGTTCAGAATGATTAATAAAGAGTTGAAGTTCACTGTTCACCGTCTCGTCTCCATTCCTTGCGCCTGTTAAGTTCGGTGCGTGGCGCAAGAAGCGGAGACAAGTCGATGAACAGTGAACTTCAACTCTTTATTTAACATGGTGCAACAGCTCTGAAAACGGCCTCAACAGCCCCCTTTATATAGGCAAGCTCTTGGGTATTTAGCCAATGAAAACACAGGAACGCTAGCTCTTTTAACCAATGAGAAAGGCTCGTTAATAGCCAATCAGATTCTCCTGAACAGACCAATCCGATATCGCTATTATCGGTCAATCAGAAGTGCAGGGCCAGAACCCTGCACTTTGCTTTAAGGTTTCAACAAGCTTTATTCAAACACTTTTATTAATTCATAACACCCCTTCCCCCTGGGTTCTGTTTAAGGGGTGCGGTAACGTAGTCTTTGAGGTAGGCAGGTTGTTTTGATTGTCTATTTGATTTACGCTGTCCTCCCGGTATTTGTCTAGAGTCTTGTTGGGGTAGGACGTTATCTGGTGAACAGGGTGCCTCTGATTCTGCATCTAAATTCCCATTCCCATTTATGTCCTCGATATCTCTTTGAGGTGAGTTAACCCCTGTCCCCGATCCTTCTTCACATGTTGAATCTGAGCAGTCGTTTGTTCCGCTTGTGCCTTCTGCCGTTCCAAACTCAGCCTCCTCGGCGTCTCCTCCCCCCTCAGTTTGGAAATCACCGGAATCACAGATCCCCAACTGCGGCCTTGAACGCAGCTGATCAATATGGCGCTTCCATATTTTTATCATCGCGACATTTCATTCGGTATGATCTGGGTCCGGTTACTTGGATTACAGTTGCCTCAACCCACAATGGGTCGCCATAAAAGTATCTCGCAAAAACCAAGTCACCTACCTGGAAATTTCGGCATTTCCCGCTGGATCCGTGTGGTTTTTCAGGTTCGTACGATGGGTGTAGTCGGTCCAGGTGGGAGCGGAGTTTCCGTCCCATCAATAACGCAGCGAGAGTTTTGTTGGTGACGCTGTGTGGAGTGATGTGCTGCAAAAGGAGTATCTGGTTAATCTTGTCTTCAATATCGCCATAGTCCATTTTATGTAGAGTTCTTTTGACGAATTGTACCATGCGCTCGGCCTTTCTATTAGCTGCAGGATGCGCCGGTGAAGTTAGTGCATGGCGAATACCGCGGTCCGCCAGGTACTGTTCAAAAGAAAGCGTGGTAAACTGGGGCCCATTGTCGGATACCAGAATGTCCGGTAATCCGTGTGTTGCAAATAATCTGTCCAATTTCCTGATGACCGCTTCAGTTGTTGTATTTTTCATCTCATGGATTTTGAGCCAGTTCGAGTAGGCATCCACTGTTAATAAAAATGTGTGTCCATTCGTAGGTCCCACAAAGTCCAGATGAATACGGGACCATGGTCCTCTGGGTGTTTCCCATTCTGTTGGGGTTGCTTTCGGTGGGGCATTGCTGGCTTCCTGGCATTTGGAACAAGTCTTTACCCAGGCTTCGATCTACTTGTCTATGCCCGGCCACCACGCATAGCTTCGTGCGAGTGTTTTCATGCGCACGATGCCGGGGTGGCCATCGTGCAAGGTTCTCAGTACCGCTTGCTGTTACCGCTCTGGGACAATGACACTATCGCCCCAAATGATGCAGCCCTTCTGGAAAAACAGTTCCGTCTGTCGACTTTTGAAGGGGGCGTAATTGTCAGGGATTTGGTCCAATGGCCATCCACGTTCTACCCAACTGAGGACACGTGCTAAAACGGAATCGCGTTTAGTTAATTGCGATATCACGAGCTGTCAGCGGCAGTTTTTGGAGTGTCTCGATCTGCAGTGTTGTGATGGTCGGAGCAGGGTCGTCAACGGTTTCTGGAAGCGGTGCACGGCTTAATGCGTTAGCATGGGGAATGGCTTTCCCCAGGCGGTGTTGCAACTTATAACTATAGGCAGCCAAGAATTCTGACCAGCGAGTCATTCTGGGAGATAATATACAAGGAGTTGGTTTATCTCCTGCTATTATTCCCAGTAAAGGTTTGTGGTCAGTTATTATAGTGAAAGCTCGCCCATAAATATATTCATGAAATCGTTTAACAGCAGATACAATAGCAAGAGCTTCCTTATCAATTTGACTGTAATTGCGTTCTGCTTTTGACAGCGTTTTTGAAAAATAGGCAACAGGGGCTTCACTTCCGTTTGGTAAAACATGCCTCAAAATGGCACCCACTCCGAAAGGTGATGCATCACAAGTAACAGTCAAAGGCAAGGTTCATTATACTGCATCACAACAGTGTCGGAGGTCAATAAGTTTTTTACTTGTCAAAACGTCTGTTCCTCTCGGTGCCCCCAAACCCAGGTTGCTTTTTTGTCTAGTAAACGATGTAGGGGTTCTTTGTACGGTTGCCTTGTGAGGCAGGAAGACGTTATAAAAATTGATAAGGCCTAGGAACGCTTGGAGATCCACCTTATTTCGGGGTCTTGGGGCATTTTTGATTGCCCTCAGTTTGCTATCAGTGGGGTGAATCCCCTGTTTATCTATTAAATATTCTAAAAATTCTACTCAATCAGTGCATAGTTGACACTTGTTTTTCTTAACTTTGAGACCCCAGTTTTAAATCTCTGAAGAACCAACCCCAGGCGCTCCCTTAGTATTTCTAGAGTCGGAGCAGCAATTAAAACGTCATCAAAATAGGGGATGCCTTTTATCCCTTGTAATAGTCTTTCCATCAAACTTTGAAAGATTCCCAGGGCCACGCTTACTCCGAATTGGAGTCGGTTACATTTAAACGCATCTCGGTGCGTAAAGATCATTTGAGCCTCTGCTGTTTTTCTGTCGACAAGCAGTTGTTGGTATGCCTGGGCTAGATCTAGCTTAGCGAAGACTTTTCCGCCCCCCAGGGAATGGAGAAGGTGTTGCACCACCGGTACCGTGTAACTGTTTTGCTGCAGGGCGTGATTCAGGGTGGCTCGGTAGTCCCCGCAAATTCTTAACGATCCATCCGGCTTGATGGGTGTCACGATTGGGGTTTCCCAGGGAGAATGGTCGGTTGGTTCTAACACTCCCTGGGCTATTAATTTATCAAGCTGCTCGTCAATCTTTGGTTTAAGGGCGAATGGGACTCGACAAGGCTTAAGGTGGATGGGAGCTATTTCGGGGTTGAGGTTAAATGATATCGGGGTCCCCTTGTACTCGCCTAGTTTGTCTGCAAAGACGTTCTGAAATTCTTGGATGAGAGCCTCTTCCCAGTTGTTACTGCTGGTTCGGTGAATGCCGGCCACTTCAATTCCAAGTTGAGCGAATCACTGGAGGCCTAACAATCTAGGCCGATCCCTGTCGACTACAGTCAAGGGTAGAGATGCAGTACAATTTTTAAAGGAGACACGGACTTGGCTAGATCCAATGACTGGAATTCGATTTCCTTGATAATCTTTGAGTATGATTCTTTGGAATCGGAGTTCTTGTCGCCGGATGGTAGGGATGAGCTGCTTGAGGGTCTTCCAGGAAACCATCGAGAGGGACGATCTTGAATCGACTTCCATCATACAAGGCTGGTTTTCAATGGCCACCTTCACCCGGATCTTCTTGGCGTCCAGTGATGAGGCGTGACCAATCGTAATAGTTTGGTGTGCCTCTTCTCACTTTGTTGTTTAGGGGTCTGTTTCTGTAGGAGTGGTTGTTCCATTGGTGGTTCAAGAGTTCTCGCTTTGCAGGATGGCTTCCTGTAGATTGGCGATAGTTAGCCTCCTTCGGGTTTTGGCTGGGTCCTTGCTTGCTTCTACAGACCCGTCCGATGTGGCCTTTTTTCCTGCACACATGGCAGAGCGCGTCGAGGAATTTGCAGTCTGATTGGGGGTGGTTTGCTCCACAACCAGCACATTGGTACTGCAATTTCTGGCGTTGGTCTTGTTCAGACCAGAGCCGGTTGACCTCTTCTTCATTGCGTTCTGATGACAATTCAAGGTCCTCGTGGTGGACTGTCGTTGCCGGTTCTTCTAAGTGAGGTGAAACTTGCTGGCGAGTTGGTGAAGTGGAGCGTTGGTGCGGCGCATTCAAGCAGCCGACTTCCTGGTTGCTTCTGCTGCAGTAGCGTCAGCGATGGCATCTTTAAGGCTAATGTCGCCTTTCGCCATCAGCTTACTCTGCGCACCTGGAGCATCTAATCCCAGAACTATTCTGTCTCTCAGGGCTTCTTCAAGGTCGGTAAACCCACATAGGCCTCCTAGATTCCGGAGATCCGCTATGAAATCTGCAATGCTTTCGCCCTTCCGCTGATCTCTCTGGTAAAATTCATGCCTTCTCACGAGCGTTGGTTCGGTCGGTGCATAGTGGGCCCTTAGCAGGGGTTCGAGGATGTCCCAGTCCATGGACTTCACTTCTGCTGGTTTCGCTAGTGCCTTGGCCATCTTGAATACGGTTGGCCCGCAATGAGTTAGGAATACCGCCCATTTCTTTCCGGTAGTGGCATCCTTCAAATTGTTCGTCTCCAGAAACATCTGGAAGCAATCCATATATGAGTCCCAGTCTTCTTGTGCCGGGTCGAATGGAGCGGGTGGTATGACGCTGCCGGACATGGTTCCGCTGTTGGTGCGTTTCAGCCACGTGCTCTGTTATCGTTCTGTAGTGTTCAGTCAGCTCTGACGTCTCCACATCCCATCCTCATCGCCAGTGTTAAGTTCGGTGCGTGGCACAAGAAGCAGAGACGAGTCGATGAACAGTGAACTTCAACTCTTTATTTAACATGGTGCAACAGCTCTGAAAACGGCCTCAACAGCCCCCTTTATATAGGCAAGCTCTTGGGTATTTAGCCAATGAAAACACAGGAACGCTATCTCTTTTAACCAATGAGAAAGGCTCGTTAATAGCCAATCAGATTCTCCTGAACGGACCAATCCGATATCGCTATTATCGGCCAATCAGAAGTGCAGGGCCAGAACCCTGCACTTTGCTTTAAGGTTTCAACAAGCTTTATTCAAACACTTTTATTAATTCACAACAGCGCCCATGCGCAGAACTTAACACTGGCGATGAGGATGGGATACAGAGACGTCAGAGCTGACTGAACACTACAGAGCACCAAACAGAGCACGTGGCTGAAGGTGCATCAACGGCGGAAACCATGACCAGTGTCACCATACCACCCGCTCCATTCGACCCAGCACAAGAAAACTGGGACTCATACATGGACCGGTTCCAGATGTTTCTGGAGACCAACAACTTGAAGGATGCCATTACTGGGAAAAAGCGAGTGGTATTCCTGACTCACTGCGGACCTGCCATTTTTAAGGTGGCTAAGGCACTGGCGAAACTGGCTGAGGTGAAATCCATGGACTGGGACATCCTCGATCCCCTCCTACGGGCCCACTATGCACCTACCGTACCAACGCTTGTCTGAAGATATGAATTTTACCAGAGAGACCAGCGGAAAGGAGAAAGTGTTGCAGATTTCATCGCAGATCTCCGGAACCTGGGAGGCCTCTGCGGATTCGCTGAACTCGAAGAAGCTCTAAGAGACCGAATAGTTCTGGGTTTAGATGCACCTCACGTGCAAAGTAAGCTGATGGCGAAAGGCGACATCAGCCTTGCAGATAGCATCACTGACGCTACTGCAGCAGAAGCAACCAGGAAGTCGGCTGCCCAAATGCGCCGCACCAATGCCCCGCTCCGTCAACTCGCCGGCAAAACCTCACCTTGCCTAGAGGGACATATGATGGTAACCCACCACGAGGACCTCGAATCGTCATCAGAAAGTGATGAAGAAGAGGTCAACCGGCTCCGGTCTGAACGAGACCAATGCCACCAGCGTAACCAGAGACTGCAGCATCAATGCGCAGGTTGTGGGGCAAACCACCCACAATCAGACTGCAAATTCCTCGACACGCTCTGCCATGTTTGTGGAAAGAGAAGCCACATCGGAAAGGTCTGTAGAAGCAAGCAAGGATCCAGCCCATTTCAGAGGGGGACCAACGACCGCCAAACCACAGGAAATCGTCCTGTGAGTTGGGAACATTTGAACCACCAATGGAACAACCACTCCTACAGAAATAAACAACTAGCCCATTCAACGAAACGAGAAGAGGCACACCAAACCATTACAATTGGTCACGCCTCATCATTAGATGCAAAGAAGATCCGAGTGAAGGTCGCCATCGAAAACCAGCCCTGCACGATGGAAGTTGATTCAGGATTGTTTCCCTCGATGGTTTCCTGGAAGACCCTTAAACAATTAATTCCTGCTGTCCGGCGGCAAGACCTCAGAACGCAAAGAATCATACTCAAGGATTATCAGGGAAACTGAATCCAAGTCGTTGGATCCAGCCTAGTCCAGGTCTCATTCAAAAACCGTACTGCATCTTTACTATTGACCGTCGTCGACCATGATCGGCCTAGCTTGTTAGGCCTTCAATGGTTTGCTCCATTTGGGATTGAGGTAGCTGGCATTCACCAAACCAGCAGCGACGACTGGGAGGAGGCCCTCATCCAGGAATTCCAGGACGTCTTTGCAGACAAACTAGGCGAGTACCAGGGGACCCCGATATCATTTAACCTTAACACTGAAGTAGCCCCCATCTGCCTTAAGCCTCGTCGAGTACCTTTTGCCCTTAAACGAAAGATTGACGAACAGCTTGATAAATTAATAGCCCAGGGTGTTTTAGAGCCAACAGACCACGCTCCTTGGGAAACCCCAATCGTATCACCATCAAACCGGATGGATCGTTAAGGATTTGTGGGGACTACCGTGCCACCCTGAGTCATGCCCTTCAACAGAACGCATACCCGGTGCCGGTGGTACAACACCTCCTCCATTCCCTGGGGGGTGGAAAAGTCTTCGCTAAATTGGATTTAGCACAGGCGTACCAACAACTGCCTGTAGATAAAAAAAACAGCAGAGGCACAAACGATCGTTACGCACCGAGGTGCCTTTAAGTGCAACCGACTCCAATTCGGAGTTAGCGTAGCCCCAGGGATTTTTCAGAGTTTGATGGAGAGACTCTTACAGGGGATAAAAGGGGTCGTACCATACTTTGATGACATTTTAATTGCTGCCCCGAATAGAGAAATACTAAAGGAGCATCTTAAACTGGTTCTCCAGAAATTTAAAGACTCTGGCCTTAAAGTTAAAAAAAATAAATGTCAACTGTGTACAGCTAAAGTAGAGTTCCTGGGGTACCTAATCGATAAACAAGGCATTCACCCCACCAATAGGGCAATCAAGAATGCCCCAAGACCCAGAAATAAGACTGATCTACAAGCTTTCCTGGGGCTAATTAATTTTTACAACATCTTCCTGCTCCACAAAGTGACCGTAGCTGAGCCCCTACATAGGCTTCTCGACAAAAAAGCAACCTGGGTCTGGGGCCACCGAGAGGAGCACGCGTTCCAACAAGTAAAAAACCTATTAACTTCAGATGCTGTTTTAATGCAGTATAACGAGAGTTTGCCTTGAACAATTACATGTGACGCATCACCGTTTGGAGTAGGAGCCATTTTGAGCCATGTGTTACCAAACGGTAGTGAAGCCCCCATTGCCTATTTTTCAAGAACTCTATCAAAGGCTGAACAACTATAGTCAAATCGATAAAGAGGCTCTTGCTGTTGTATCTGCTGTAAAACGGTTTCATGAATATGTATATGGACGAGTTTTTACTATTGTTACCGACCACAAACCTTTGCTAGGAATTATAGCGGGAGACAAGCCAACCCCCCATATATTATCACCTAGAATGACTAGCTGGTCGGAGTTTTTAGCTGCATACAATTATAGACTGCAACACCGCCCGGGGAAAACCATTCCCCACGCTGACACACTGAGCCGTGCACCACTTCTGGAAACCATCAACAACCTAGCTCCAACCCTTACAACACCCCAGATTGAAACGCTACATTCACCACCGCTAACAGCTAGAGATATCGTGATCAAAACAAAACGCGATCCTATCTTATCACGAGTTCTTAGCTGGGTTGAACGGGGATGGCCAGTAGATCAAACCCCTGATGACTTCACCCCCTTCAAGAACCAGCAAACAGAACTTTTTTCGCAAAAAGGCTGCATTCTTTGGGGGGATAGAGTCGTCGTCCCAGAGCGGTTACAACGAGCAGTATTAAAGACACTGCATGAGGGTCACCCCGGGATCGTGCATATGAAAGCGCTCACACGAAGCTACGCGTGATAGCCGGGCATCGACAAACAGATCGAAGCCTGGGTAAAGACTTGTTTAAAGTGCCAGGAAGTTAGCAATGCCCCCCCTAAAGCAACTCCGACAGAATGGGAAACACCCCGGGGACCATGGTCCCACATCCACATTGACTTTGCGGGACCTACTAAGGGACATACGTTCCTCCTAACAGTGGATGCCTATTCAAATTGGCTCGAGATCCACGAAATGAAGAGTACCACAACCGAGTCCGTCATCCGGAAGTTGAACAGGTTATTTGCAACGCATGGACTGCCAGATGTTCTGGTATCCGACAATGGACCCCAGTTTACCGCTCTACCCTTTGAACAATACTTAGCGGACCGGGGTATTCGCCATGTGCTAACTTCGCCAGCGCACCCTGCGGCTAATGGAAGAGCCGAGCGCGTGGTACAATTTGTTAAAAAAAAACCTCTACAAAATGGACCATGGGGACATTGAAGATAAGATAAACAGAATACTCCTTCTCCAACACATCACTCCGCACAGCGTCACCAACAAGACTCCAGTTGAACTATTGATGGGACGCAAACTCCGTTCCCACCTCGACCGGCTTCACCCGTCTTACGAGCCAGAGAAACCCTGTGGATCTAGCGGGAAATGCCGTGAGTTCAAGATGGGCGACTTAGTTTTCGCCAGAAACCTTTCTGGTGAACCGTTGTGGGTCGAGGCAACTGTAATTCAAGCCACTGGACCCAGGTCGTACTGGGTGAAAACCTGCGACAGAAAAATATGGAAACGCCATATAGATCAGCTCCACTCGAGGCTACAACCTAGTTTCCGCGACTCCGGTAACTCCCAAACTGAGGGGGGAGGGGATGTCAAAGAAACCAAATTCAAAATGGCGGAAAGCAGGAACGAAAGAAGTCAACAATCGGGCGTAACGTACGAAGAAGAATCAGAGAAGGGCGTGTCAGAGGCAAGTCCGCAAAGGCCAGAGGACAACAACGAGAACATTAGCGGCACTGAGTCAACCAATGAGGATCTACCAGCACCCGACTTGCCCGAAAACCTCCCGCCAAAACAGGGTTACAGACAAGAACTGGTGGGACAGCTTAAATCCAATAGACAGTCAAAACAACCTTATACCTCAGAGATTACATCACCGCACCCCCTAAATGGAACCCGGTGGGAAGGGGTGTTATGAACTAATAAAACACTTAAATAAAGTTTTATCAAACCTTTAGAAAATAGCAGGGTTCTAGTCCTGTACTTCTGATTGGCCAATAATAGTGATATCGGATTGGTCCAGGGAGGCAAGTGGAAAATGAAGCCCGAATAATTCACCTACTTGCAGGACGTTGTCGACGCAGCCTCCATCAAGCAAAGTGATGCCCCTGCGGGACGGCAGATGATTCTCGTTGGCAGCGGGGTCTGTCTTGCCGCTGCTGCCTCTGTTGTTGGAGACAGCGCTGATGAGAGAGGCGCCACTGCCGGCAGGAACTGTGGAAGCTACGGAGACGGCTCCCCTGCCCAAGAAGCAGCTGAAACGCTGCCGGTGGAGGAATGCGCTCAAACTATTCCTCCACCCGCTGGAAGGGCCACTTCTCTGCTACTCCTGCGCCGCGATGTCTAGCAGGGACTATGGCCTCTGTGTCTTGGCCAATGGCAGCACTCCGAATGCGGCATAAGCTGCAGTGAGAGCAGAAGGGAAAGCGATGGTGGCAGAGGAAGTGGTAGCGGTGCAAAGTGCCCCGCCACCACCGAGGCCAACATCCATGCTGCCGCTGCCCATCCGCTGAGCTGGCCTACAACCAGCACCATACTCAGGTCTGCAGCAAAGGCGCTTGGCTGGAGTAGGGAGCCCTCCATACTCTGCCATGATCAGCCATTAGGAACGGCTGGTGGTGAGGCTTGGCTGCTTGTGGGCCGCTCCTAACAGCAAGTTCCCTTCCGCCCTTCCCCCCCCCATTTCGCCTGTTTTAAATAGGCCTAAATTTTGGGGAGGGGCTTAATTTCACCCCATGCCTAGAAAACATGCTGGGCCTTTCTATTGGGGGAGGGCATATTGTTGGAGAAACACGGTAGAAAGCAGAAAACCACTGGATTTCTTGCTTTCTAGCTAATCTTTAGATCTTCAGCTCTGCTTCTAAGTAGAGCCAAACCTTTCTTAGGACTCAAGTTTCTTTTATTCATTGCAGACTCACGTAGCTGATGGCAGACAGATAGATCTCTGAATGAATCTATGATTCTGTGAGCAACTCAATCTGCCTGCCTGCTTTGCCTGATTTGGGGTACAAGTTGCTCTTTTTTTTTTTTATAAAAAATTCAATATTTACATACATGA
Organism: Hydrophis major; assembly: GCA_033807585.1. Taxonomy (NCBI): domain Eukaryota; kingdom Metazoa; phylum Chordata; class Lepidosauria; order Squamata; family Elapidae; genus Hydrophis; species Hydrophis major. The sequence continues at coordinate 10,690,937 of CM066341.1, forward strand.
TGTGTTGTGAGTTAATTTTGTGAGTTTCCTTGCAAGCCAGTATTATGTGACAGACTCAGGTAGCCAATGGAAGAATGGTAGATCTCTGAGTGAATCTGTGATTCTGTGAGCAAATCAATCTGCCTGCCTGCCTGATTTTGGGTAAAAGTTGCTCTTTTTTAGTAAAAAATTCAATATTTACATAAATATTTATATTTACATATGAGCCATGCCCAGCCAGTTACATGACCACCAAGCCACACCCACAAATTAGGCCATGCCCACAGAACTGGTTGTTAAGAAATTTGAATCCCACCCCTGCCTCTGAATGTTTGTGTGTGTGTGTGTGAGAGAGAGAAGGAGGCAGAGAGAGAGGTTGATGATTTTGCTACCGTCCAGGGGAAAACCAGAATAAACACACAGAGAAGATTTCACTATAGAAGGGGCTTTATTTTGCTTCAGGAGAAAATCAGAATGAAGAAGTGGAAAAGCCTTCACAGGAAGAGGCTCTCTGCTTTTGCTCCAAAGGAAACCCCCAATCAAAGACATGGGGAAGCAGAAAGAGGGAATGACCACCACCCACACTTTTCAATGGTTCCGCACAGCGATTCTCTTTCAGAAGAGACCTGCGACTTTCTGCTTCTAAGAAAGTGGGAAGGAAGGTGGGGGAGAAGAGACAATTCCAACTCCCCCTTCCAGCAAAACAAACTGAAAATGCAGCTCCTTGAGGAAGTGCTGACAAAACCATTCAAAAGAGAGGGAGAGGGGGAGGGGGAGGAGGAGAGGCAGACACAGAGAGAGGCCAAACCAACTCTGCCAGCAGTCTTGGTGCAAACTAGAAAGGGATTCCCCTGGAGACCCAGCACTTAAGGTGACATTCCTACACACACACACACACACACACACACACACACACACACACCTTGTTTCCCTCCAACAAGGCTTTGGCAAAGCACTTGGTTGCAAGTTGGGCTGCTGCGTTTGCCTTGCAAACTTGGAGAGATGGGGGAAGAGAACTGCGAGCCCAGGTGCGGTGCTGGGAGAAGAAAAGGAGGAAAGTGGGGAAGAAGCAGAGGAAGGAAGCAGAGCAGGAGAAACAGGAAGCAGGATCAAGAGGAGGAGGAAGGACCTGAACTCAGGTGTTGCAAGCCAATTGCAAGCCCAGCTGCCGGAGAACCTTTGCACTTTGCACGTGCCGGCCTTACTGTTTGAGGGCAGGAACAAGCTGAAAGAAGCCCTTACCTGCGGGAGGGAGAGCAGGCAGCCCTTGGGTGAGAGAGGCAAACTAAGCACCTGTTCTCCGCCCTGGGTGGGCGTGGCACTCCTCCTGCACCTCCTCTGAAAGCAAAAATGGGCCGTTTTTAGCATAGGAGAGAAACATTTGGAGATCATGGAAATGCTGGACTCCCGGTGTTATAAAGGGAAGTTGCAGCATATGGAAGGGATTCCCTCTGGCAGATGCAGAATTGGTGGCAGTGAGGGATATTCGGACTCGTCCACAGGTTCCATGTTAAGTATCCAAACCATCTTTGATGGGGTAGAGCAGGGGTCCCCAAACCTGGCAACTTTAAGACTTGTGGACTTCAACTCTAACTATGCTGGCTGGAGAATTCTGGGAGTTGAAGTCCACAAGTCTTAAAGTTGCCAAGCTTGGAGACCTCTGCGGGTAGAGAGAGAGAAAAAAATATGTTTGGTTGATTTGTTGATTTTTGCATAAAAATGAAAAAAAAAAAGGAATGTGATTTATAGATTTATATTATTAGATGGGTTAGATGATAGGAAGAAGAAGAATATGACGAAACTTTAGAGACGAGGTAGAATATATTTGGGCTTACAACTGCTGTGAAAAATATCAGAAGACAACCGTCTTTTTCTTCAATTTTCCCCCTTTCTTGCATTTTTTTTCTTTCTCCCGCCCCCCCCCCCTTTCATATTAGCTTGTGTTAGTTTTTAACCATTTAAAACTTTCAATAAACATTAAAAATCAATATATTGGTATTAAAAAGATTGTTGGATGTTCATATTAAAATCATGGATATTTGGTGCATTTAAATCTCCTCTGAGAAGATATTACAAGTATTGACTTTTGAAGAAGCCCAGCGTGGCTTAGTACTAACAACACCAGGCTAGAAATCAGAGACCATGAGTTCCAATCCTGCCTTAGGCTGATTTGGGGGCAGGCAGGCCCTCTCTCTCAGCCCTGGAAAGGCGAAACCACTTCCAAAATAAGTTGACAGGAAAACTTATTTATTGAGAGAGGGGGAGGGGAGAGGAAGGAGAGAGAGGAGAGACAACACAGGAAGGTCAGCTAGGGCCGCATGGCAGAGGGGGTGGTTGATGAAATCATCCACAGTTAATGGGAAGCCATCAGGTCTCTGTGAGTCATAAATTTCAGAAATTCCCAGGCTAATCTTCACATTCACTTTGACAGACAACCCTAGAGGAAACTTATGGACTGTTTTTGAGCCAGCTGTGCCTCTCTTTAATGGGTAGGTCATCCAGCCACATTTCCCCAGGTATCAAATGTGCAGTGCCCACTGCAAAACAGTGCAGCAGAGCCAGTTAACAGTGTGTAGCAACAGCCAAAAAAGCCAATGCAATCCTAAATTGGGTTAACAGAGGGATTCAATCAAGATCAGGTGAGATACTAATACCATTCTTAGTCCTTTTTGTCATTAGACTAGACATACCCAGTTTCCTCAACTGTTCATTGTACAGTTTAGCCCCCATACCTCTAATCCCCTTTGTTGCTTTTCTGCCCAGTATTCTAGTAGCATTCTAGATTCTGAATTACTGCCGAATCTACTCCTTGGCAATGGGATGAAGTTGTAACTGTAGAAGTGTCCCTGGAGATTCTCAGTCTTCCAGGTGATGGTTGTCCCAAAGGTGCTTTTTAAAGAGGCAACTAGACTTCCTGGTATAGAAAGTCCAAGTTGCCTCTTGAAAAAGCACCTTTGGGACAACAGTAGAAGTGCTGGCAAAATGAGGAACCTGGGATGAACGGAAGAAACATTTTTTTATTATTATTATTATTTTTAGTAAAAGTTTTATTGATTTTAACAACAAACAAAAACACATAAAACATAAGACATAACATAAAAACATCACCCTCCTTCATAAATTTACAGACAGTGCATCGGTTGGTTTGCCACTCTTTTTTGTGCATCTATTTCATAGTCATCATAATAATTATGTTACATAATAACTCATATTATCAATCAACAATTATGTATCCTAATATCATTATTAAACAATCATTTGACTATAATTTTATTAAATCATACTTAAGCGAGATAACTATAATTTAGTTAATTTATTTTATAACAAATCATAAAATCATACCAAATCTATCGTAATAAAATTTTATAAGTATATTATCAAAACATTAAAAAAAAAATTCATTATTTCCTAAGTTTCTAAATATTCTGTTATTATATTGTATTATCTAACCATTGATAAAAAAGGTCCCAAACTTCATAAAAATGTTTATCTTCTTGTTCTCTAATTTCAGTTTACTCATTTCAGCACAATCCAATATTTTCTTAATAATTTCTTCCTCTAATGGTATTTTCTCACTCTTCCAATGTTTAGCAAATACAATCCTAGCTGCTGTTAATACATTTACAATCAAATACTTTAAGTTTTTATTATATGTATCAGGTACGATTCCCAATAAAAAAATCTCTGGTTTCAAATCTATGTGTTTCTTTATCATTTTTTCCAACCATATGCGAATTCTAGTCCAGTATTTCCTGGCTTCCTCACAAGTCCACCACATATGGTAATATGAGCCAGGTATCTGATGACATTTCCAGCACTTTTCAGATTTATTCTTGAACATTCTTGCTATTCTTGTCAGGGGAAAGTGCCACCTATAAAACATCTTATACAAATTTTCTTTATATGCTGTTGACATTGTCATTTTATAATTTTGAGACCACAATTTTTGCCATTTCTCTAAATCAATCCCACATCCAAAATTCTTCCCCCAAGCAATCATTGTTTCTTTAACCTGTTCTTCCTCTAATTTAATTTCCAGCAAATAACTGTATAATTTTTTGATCACTTTTTCATCAGTACCTGTCAAAATCCTATCTAATTTAGTCAATTTATCATAAAATCCTTCTGTTTTGGAATCTTTAAGATACCTTGAATGTATTTGTGCATATGAAAAGCAATTCATCTTTATACCTTGTTCTTCTAAATTTTGCATCGTTTTAAGTTCACCCTTTTCATCCAGTATTTCCCCATATCTAACTGTTTGTTCCTTCTGATATGTTATAGGATAAGAAAAAGCTTCAATAGTTGATAACCAAACTGGGATTTTCAAATAACATTGTTTCTTAATTTTCTCCCAATTCAACCATAACGATTCCCGTATGTAATGCCTTCTAAAATAGCCCTGTGATTTAGTTCCCTTATACCATAGAAAAGCATGCCAACCCAATAATAAATCATGTCCTTCTAATGTCAACAATCTAGTCTTTCTTAATGTTATCCATTCTTTGGCCCACATCAAATTTGCAGCTTAATAATACAACTCCCAATTAGGAAGGCCAAATCCTCCTCTAATTCTAGCATCTTGTAAGAGTTTTAATTTTATTCTCGCTTTCTTACCTTGCCATATATACTTCAACACAATTTTATTTAATTCTTCAAAGTATTCTTTACCTAGCCTAATTGGTATTGTTTGGAACAAATATAAAATTCTGGGTAAAATGTTCATCTTGATTGTTGAAATTCTACCTATCAATGACAATTGTAAGTTTTCCCATTTTTTCAAATCAGTTGCTATCTGTTGTTTAAGCTTAATATAATTATTCTCTTTCAGTGTGGTACATCTTGACGTCAAATATATCCCCAAATATTTAACTTTGTTCATAACTTGAATTTTCAATAGGTCTGCCAACTCTTCTCTTTGTCTTAATAGCATGTTCTTTGTCAGAATCTTTGTTTTGTCTTTATTTATTTTCAAGCCAGCCATCTCACCGTACGTCTCTATCTTTTCCAATAGTTTTAAAGCTGTCTCTAGAGGGTCTTCCAAAATAACAACCAAGTCATTCGCAAAAGCTTGCAATTTAAATTCCTCCTTTTTAACTTTCATTCCTTTTATATTTATGTCCTCTCTAATATTTCTATTTAACACTTCCAAGGTCAATACAAATAACAAAGGAGATAATGGGCATCCTTGTCTTGTACCTTTTCTTATATTAATAGAGTCTGTAAATTCTCCCTCTATCATTACTTTTGCCGTTTGCTTATAATATATGGCTTCTATTGCTTGGATGAATTTTCTAGCAAAGCCCATCTGTTCCAATAGTAATAACATAAATCTCCAGTTCACATTATCAAATGCCTTTTGGGCATCTAAGAATATCAAAGCCATTTGTTTTTCAGGATGCGCCTCATAATATTCCAATGTGTCCAGGATTACCCTCATATTGTCTTTAATTTGTCTCTTTGGTAAAAATCCATTTTGATCAGGGTGAATAAAGTTGTTTAAGTATTTTTAAGCCTTTCTGCCAAAATTGAAGCAAAGATTTTATAGTCTGCATTCAATAAAGAAATAGGTCTATAGTTCTTAATTTATAATGGATCGCCCCTTCTTTTGGGATAAGTGTAATATAAGCTTCTGACCATGTTTTAGGTATTTTCTTATTTAACATAACTTCATTCATGACTTCTAGCAGTAAAGTGCTCAATGGTTCTTGTAATGTTTTATAAAATTCTGCTGGGAGGCCATCTGGACCTGGTGCTTTTCCATTATTCTGTCTATTGAGTGCTTTGGTTAATTCCATCGTTATAGTGCTTTCTAACATTTTTCCAGTTTCATCAGGTATCTTAGGTAGGTTAGCATTTTGTAAATGCTGTTTAATTTTTTTCCTCATCAAGATCCTCCTGTTTATATAATTGTCCATAAAAATCTGGAATGATTGCCTTTTTCTCCTTATTACCATAGCAGATTTGACCTTGATCATCTATTAACTGTAATATTTTCCTTGATTCTTTCTCTTTTCTCAGTTTATATGCTAACCATCTACCTGGCCTATTTGCATCTTCAAAATAGTTCTGTTTAGCACTTCTAATTTTTTGTGCCAGTTCTTCTTTCTCTACTTGATCCATTTTATGTTTGATTATGTCCATTTTAAGTTTAATATCTTTTTTCTGTGGCATTTTCTGTAATTCTTTTTCCAGTTTTTTATCTTCTAGAGCTTTAATCGTTTGCCTCTTCCTAATGTTCTTTTTTTTTGTATAGTCTATTGTTAATCCTCTCACATATGCCTTCATTGTATCCCAAACATTCTGTACTGAAGTATCTTTTTTGTTTTCACTAAAGAAGAAGGCCAATTCTTTTTCCATCCATTGTGTAAAGTATTTTTCCTTTAAAATAGTATTATTTAATGTCCATCTAGATCTTCTTTTTTTTGTCCTTTCCATTTGATTGTCATTGGATTATGGTCTGCCCATGTACTTGTTTCAATATTTATTTCTTGAATATTAGATATTAGTTCTGTTGAGATCCAAATCATATCTATTCTGGACCATGATAAATGTCTATTTGAATAAAAAGTACATTGTTGAGTTTTAGCATTTCTTTCTCTCCATATATCTTTTAGGTTTAATTCATCTATCATTTTAAAAAAAGATTTGGGGAGAGTCTTTCTATTTTGTCTTGATGCTATCGCTGTGTAATCCAGTTTATTATCTACAATTCCATTGAGATCTCTCATTATAACTATGTTAGAATAGTCCAATCCCATTGTTTGCCTATGTAATTTTTTGTAGAATTCTTCTTGTTTATCATTCGGGGCATAAATTGCAACCAGGAGTGTTTTTGTATTATTAACCACTATTTCAACCATTAATACTCTTCCGTCTTCATCAGTATAAATCAGTTTTGCTGGAATGGTTTCTTTGATGTACAAAACCACTCCTCTTTTCTTGCAGTGAATCAGAGAAGTAAATATTTTCCCTAGTTTTGATCGTGCCAGTAATTGTTCATGTTGTTTTTTAATGTGTACTTCTTGTAAGCAAATTATATCAAATTTTCACTTCTCTAATTTGTAAAAAAAATTTCTTCTTTTGGTAGCTGAGTTCAGTCCATTTATATTCATAGAAATCAGTTTTTTTTTCCTCCATGATTATGTTTTATATTTAGGTCTAACAGCTCTCGTGGATCTTACTTCACGTTGTTCTTTGGTCTCCACTTGTCCACCTACTGCACCTTCTTCTTTTCCCATTGCCATTTGGTCATCTTGAAGTTCAGTTGAGATGGTCTCTTTTTCTATCTCTATTTCTCTTCTTTCAAAAAATTCATTGTAAAATATTTCTGCTTTCTCAATTGAATCAATTCTGTGCCTCTGTTCTTGCCATGTAAACATTAATCCTTCTGGAATCAGCCATCTGTAATTCACCTCTTTTTTCAATAGCATTTTGGTCAGGAATTGATATTCTCTTCTCATCTCTCTCACTTTTCTGGGTACTTGTTTTAAGACCACAATCTTTTTGTCTTTATGTTTCAACACCTTCTCCCTTGCCACTTGTAATATTTGAGTTTTAATAGTTTTTTTAGTAAATCTGACATGGACCTCTCTTGGTAGTTGGTTCCTCACTGCATATCTCGTGAAGACTCGATATATCTCATCTACTCCATCCATCATCTTTTCCTCCGTTATTTCCAAATCTCCAGCCAAAATTTCAACCATTACTTCAGCCAAATTTTGTACTTTTTCTTCCTCGATATTTTGGAATCTGAGATAAAATTCTGACCTGTCCATCTCCCATTTCAAGATCCCACTTTTATCTTGTTCAACCATTGTTAATCTACTATCAATATTTCAAATTGTCTCATCTCTTTGCTTGTCTTTCTCTTCCATTTTTTGGATTCTCTCATCATGTTTCACCATCATTTGTTGAATATTTTCAAATTTTTCATCAATCTTCCCAATTCATTGGTCAATACTCTCCATTCTTTGTTCAATGCTCATTTTAAATTCTTGAATTCCTTGCATAACCGTCATTAAATCCACTTTTGCTTTATCTTGCTTTGCCATTGTTGGAAGTCGTCCTCCAGTTGATGGGGAGCAGGAGCAGAAGTTGAGATGCCCGAAGGTAAAGTTTTCTTGCTCATTTCAGTAGCTCAGAGTCTTCCAGCTCTTTTAATTCAATTAGTAAGGTAACCAATTATAATCCAATTAGGAAAAAGGAAAACACACACAAAAAAAAAGCCAGTAAAAAGTAAAAAGCCCAAAATTAAAAAAGGGAAATTCTTCAGGTTCTCCAAGACTTTAATCCTGTTATGAAATGATCAATTATGATTCAAAAATAAAAATTAAAAATAAAGAATAAAAAAAAACAAAATAAAGCCCAGTAATATTAAAAAATAATAAGCAGAAAAAAAGAAAAGGTTCTTCAGGTTCTTCCCACTTTAATCCAATTAAAAGATCTCAAAAAAATAAAAAATAGCCATAAAAATAAGTCAAAAGTAGAGATAGAGAGGCAAAAATCCCAACAGAAAAAGAAAGAGAAAAAAATATTCTGAGGCTTCCCCTTTAAAAAAATAAAAATAAAATAAAATAAAAAATAAATATACCAATATTACCAAGTACTGTGGGGTTGAAGAGGAGGGATAAAACAGCTACTAGAGGATAAAAAAAACCCCGCACACTGCCTTTTATTTATCCAAGGCTCTTATTTGGCTTCTCCACAAATTTCAAAGCCAAGCTTCAAATGTTCAATTGATAATAGAAGTCCCAAAGAGCACCTGTGTAAACATTCTCCAGTGCTCTTCTCTCTATCTTATTGTTCCAGTGACCTTGAGAGAAATTTTTTCACAGCTCTCAACTTCAAGTAAAGTATTTTCAGCCTCTAGTTGGCAGTGTTACAAAGTTTCTTAAATCCACTCCCCCTTCTTTCCCCCCTAAAAAAGCCTATATATATGTGTGTGTGTGTGTGTATGTGTATATATATATATATATGGCATTCAGCTTTGTTCGGGTATTTTCCCACGTCATAGTAGTGGTGCTTTTAAAGTTGTAGCAACGTTTCAGCAGAATCTCATCTGCCATCATCAGGCTTCTGTATGGTGTTTGTCTGTGAGTCAGACTTTTACAGTGGTTTCAGATTTAAATTTGGGGCAGCCTATTGCTGTGTCAGAATGGTTTTTTCTTCCTCCTGATTGGTTGAGTCTTGGTCTGTGTTTATTGGTCTTGGAGTTTGCTGTGTTCTGCTACTAATATCTTCTGTCTGTTTTTTTTGGGGGGGGGGCTCTTTTTGTATCTTGATTGGCTGGCAACATTGTGTTACTTTATTGGAGGCCTTTAGTGCAGCTTGGCTTTGGGTAAATGGATGGCTATCATTAGTTAGGAAGCTGGGTTTCATCTGGGTGCCTGGTTGGGGTGTGTTTGAGCTGGAGGTATCAGGGGGGATCTGTTTGTGCCCAGGTGTTTGCCTGGCTTGTGGTGTGGAGATTTTTTCTCAATCATTTGGAAGCCTGCACTCACAAACAAAAAAATCTCCACACCACAAGCCAGGCAAACACCTGGGCACAAACAGATCCCCCCTGATACCTCCAATCTCCACATCCCAACCAGGCACCCAGATGAAACCCAGCTTCCTAACAAATGATGGCCGTCCATTTACCCGAAGCCAAGCTGCACTAAAGGCCTCCAATAAAGTAACACAATGTTGCCAGCCAATCAAGATACAAAAAGAGCCCCCCCCCCAAAAAAAAACAGACAGAAGATATTAGTAGCAGAACACAGCAAACTCCAAGACCAATAAACACAGACCAAGACTCTCAACCAATCAGGAGGAAGAAAAAACCATTCTGACACAGCAATAGGCTGCCCCAAATTTAAATCTGAAACCACTGTAAAAGTCTGACTCACAGACAAACACCATACAGAAGCCTGATGATGGCAGATGAGATTCTGCTGAAACGTTGCTACAACTTTAAAAGCACCACTACTATGACGTGGGAAAATACCTGAACAAAGCTGAATGCCATACATATATACATGTGTGTGTGTATGTATGTATTTATGTATGTATATATGTATATGTATATGTATATATATATGTATATGTATATCTGTATGTATATGTATATGTATATCTACATCTATATCTATATCTATTTAAAAAAAGATACTAAAGGGAGCCTCTATTTTAAAGAATATAAACAGTCAAAAAGGAGAAAAAAGAGCAAGTAAATATAAAAGAAAAAAACAAAAATTTTACAGATTTCTTCTCACTCTAGAGTGTCCTTAAGTCTCAAGTATTAAAAAAAAAAAAAAAATCCTCACCAGCCGATACACTTTCTCTTTCTGTCTCTTCCTTCCGGAGCTGTCCCAGCTTCAGCAGCTTGATGGTTGCCTCTCCACCGATGGTAAAAGTGCTTCTCCTGGATCTACCAGGGACTTGCGATGTCCCTGGGATCAACAGAACGCGCCCCTTACTATCACCGTCTCTACGGGACGGTTTAGGTCCGTTGGGACTGACCAGGGGCGAAGATATCAGCTGCGATCTCAGAGCCCCGAGACTGCAGCTGTATCGCAGTGACGAAGCTCCGCCTTCTGAACGGAAGAAACGTTTCTTCACTTGGGGCGAAGGGATGGAAAGCAATCAATAGGGAGAAAATCTGAGTGGAGCCTCATGCCTCGGTGCAATTCATCAGTTTGGGTTTGTGCTCTCAACAAAAGGCCCCGTGCTCAGTCAGATCTTCTGGTTGTCCAGCTGCTCTTCTGCTGCTGGACTAAGATTAAGGCAGAAGGAAAGAATAATCTGATAGGTTTAGCCAATCAAATTCTGTGGTTATTCGACCAAACCTGAGACCAAACCTCAGCCACAGGAGAAAGGGAAGGATCTCCAGTCCTGCTTCTCCACCAAGCTTTGAGGGCCTTGTTGAAAGGTGTCAAAATGCTTTTCCTTCGAGGATTCGATTTTCCCACTGGGAGAGCTCCGGCGCAAGGATACAGACAACTGCTTGAAAGCTGGATCTTTTTATTTTTTTCAGGAAGGTGGAGAACAGCAAGAAGTCTGTGTTCCTGGGCTAGCTAGCTTCTTATGGTAAGTCCCAGGTTTTTTATTCCCTTTTCTCCCTTTGTGAGTTGATTTCGTGTGAATGTTTGTATTTGTGCTTAATGTGTCAAATCCTGTTTGAGTTTGTCTTTATTCCTGCTGGAGGGCAAACTCCGCGGGGTGGTTAGATTGTATTATCGGTTTTTTTTCCTAATCTCTTTTAGCTTTATAATGGATTTTCATATTTGTCTTGTGGCAATCTCCTGTCTGTCTCTTTTGTAATATATATATTTTTGTGTCTTTTGTCTGTTTGTTTTGCTTATTTGGTATGTCCTGTGTTCATAAGGGTTTCCTTTTCTTATTTGTCTAATTTTCTATAGGGATTCTTTAATACCTTTTATTTGATTCCTTTTCCTATGTAAGTTTGTTTTATGGCTGGCCTGATACTCCCCTTTGGCTTTTCCTCTTTGAGTGACACTACTGTCTTCGTGAAGTTCCCTTTCCACAGCCTCATGAAAGCCTGGCCTTGGGAGCCCAGAAGACATCCTGCCAGGATGAGGCAGGCAGAAGGCGGAGGAGCTTCAACCCAAACCAACTACCATCATAGGGGTGACATTTGGTCAATGAAAGTGCTTCTCGCCATTGTCCTTTTGCTGGCAGCCCCTTGGAGGGGGTGGGATGTTGGGGGTCATCAACCTGGGTTTGTTACTTTGTTGCTCGGTTAATTGCTCTCAGTGATGTAGGGAGGAGGGCGGATGTGTCTGCTGGTAATAACACCCTCCCAAATACCAGCTGCTTAGCTCACATGTCTAAGAAGCTGGTTTCTAAGTTTTGCTGAAGGCACATAGGATAACAGCAAGCCTTCCTCCCCCCCACCTTGGAAGGGGAGGAGAGAGAGCAGAGGCTGGGGGGGGGGGGGCTTGGCTCTCAGCATCCCTCCCGTTTTCTGCACAACCAAACTGTTTTGTCTCCTTTCTCCTGAGAAAGGCTTGATGGGGGGGGGGGTTGCTGCTCCTCCCAACAGCCTCGCTGAGCTTGATGCAAAATGGCAGGTGAGATGGGGCACCTAGGCAGGTGGGGCAACACCTTCCTGTGGGGAGACAACAGTCTGGCATAATAATGGAAGAGCTCAGACCAGAAGCCAGCAGACCAGGGATTGGGTCCCACCTGAGGCCAGCTGGGATGGGTGGGCGGGGGGCGCTAGCCAGCTGCTTTCCCAGCCCTGGAAGAAGTAGGCAAAGCAAATCATTTCTAAAATTTCCCCAAGAAAACTCCATTGGTCCAGGCAGTTGCCAGGAATCAACACTGACTCAGTCTCCAGCCAACCAACCAAGATCTTCTCCAAAGCTCCAGCATGCACAAAGGTCTTGTCCATTTCCCCCCCACACCACCACTCCATCCCCATCAGGAAGGGGCCTGGACCAAAGTCCTCTGCCGCAGCTCCGTGGGAGTGTGGGGGTGGGGACTCCTTGGGAAGGCGAGAACTTGGATATAAATTAAAGCTTTGGGCCCCCTCCCCTCTTTATGCTTCCAGTTTGACTTATTTACCTCACGTAGACAGCCTTCTCATTTATGTGGGGTTTGGATTGTCTCCTTTCTGAACTTAAAAGAGGCTTCAGCCTCTCTTCCCCCAACCCCACCCTGATGCTCCACACCTGCGTGCCCCAGATCTGACACCTTCACTACAATGCTACTTGTGAGGTTGCTCTGGAGACAGTGCTCATTTTTTGTGTGGTTCCTTCCCTCACAACAGCAAGCGTGTTCCACAACTGGATGTGGAGAGGCAGGAGATGGTGTGCCTGCATATGGGAGTGTGTGTGTGTTTGTGTGTGTATGTGCACATTGAGAAACAATTATCACAATGTGAGCAGATGAGATTTTCTGCTGAAGCACAAGCAAGAACTGGTGCTAGTGCAGAATCAGGCACTGCAGTGACACGGCTGACCCAGCACACACGCACACACACCGACATCTTCCCGCAGGGAAGCCAGGCTGTCTGACATGCTGCTACACAAACCTGGGCCAGCCCAAACTTTCTGTTTATTTCCAAGTGGCTACTAAAGCTTCAAGATAGAAACTGGTGGTAGGAAGAAGGATCAGCCATGGCAGAGTGAGAGTCGTGGCTGGCCCAAGGCCTCTGGAGGGGGTGGGGGTCTATGACAATTCACCACAGTCAACTTGCCATGGCCACCTTGCCACAGGACAATTCACTGCAGGACAAGAGTTACTTTAATATCAAAGAAATGCTGGAATAGAATCATGAGCCACAGTGTTGCAGTGGTCCGAGGGCAGGACTGCAGGCTCCTTCTGCTGCCTGCCAACTGCCAGCAATTTGGCAGTTCGAATCTCACCAGGCTGCAGGTCAACTCAGCCTCCCGTCCATCTGAGGTGAGTGAAATGAGGACCCAAAAATTGTTGGGGGGCCAGAGGCTGACTCTGAAAACCGCTTAGAGAGGCCTGTGAAGCACTGTGAAGCAGGATATAAGTCTAAGTGCTAATGCTAATTCAATGGAATTGTTAAATTGTCCCACAACAAGTTGTCTGGTGGGGAGTTGCCCATGGTGAGTTGGCTGGGGGGAGTTGTCCCATTCCTTCTGGAGGGCAGAAGGAAGGGCGATCCAAAGCCACCACTCTTACCAGGGGCCACATTTGAAATTTATTTCTCCGCTTGCAAAAATGCTTGCTAATTATCCAAATAATTAAATGATGGAAATTGAACAGCCAAACTGCCTTTATTGGAATGTGATTCTGAAGTCCATAGGATGGGAAAAGCAAAGTATCTGAGGAACAGGGAAGGAGAAGATGGGCTGGCTGAGGCGTCCACAGGTGCATGAAGGAATTCTAGCAAGCAGGAACTGGGGGGTTTGGGGGGGAGGCAAGAATATGCTCCACTGCAAAGCCACAGGTGGGAATGCCTGAGAACATCCTTCCAGAACGAGGGGGGGCGGGCATTCCTGGGCTTGGAGATGACCCATTGCTCATCTGCAGCGTCTGTGCTGGGAGAGGCTGTAATTCCCACTCTGTTTAAGGTGCTGCAGGCAGGCTTCCCCAATGATTTCCAAGGCAGGACAGGCGAAATCCAGCTGACTGCAGATCAGAGCCCTCCCTCGGCTGCCAGGGCTTCTGTCCGGCTGCTCAGGGAGCACAGCCACTGGAAGGAGGGCTATTATATTGTACCTCCTCTCTTCCCAAGCAAAGCCTTCCAGATCTGAAGTACCAACAAAGCAGAGCTGGGGAGGCATAAAAAGGATCCAAGGGCAGCCTCACTGAGCCTTTGCTAACTTGACGCGGGTGGGGCCCAGAGGGCTATGGCCTTCACAGTGAGCAGGAGCTGGTGTGGGCAGTACTTGGGTGATTTTTGGTAGAGGCTGCTTTTCCCATTCACCCTGGAGAGAAAATGGAGACTATCAGGGTCTGGAGTGCTATCAATCATCTACAAAGCCAGGTTGCCCCACCTTACTTGGAAAACACAGGTGGAATAAACCAGGCATTGACTTATAGGTGCAGAAGCACCCCAACCACATCCCTGGAACCAATGTCTACTCGGCCCCGGCTGAGCTCTGGAGACCCAGGAACCCTTCCTCTCTCTGGACAGGTAGAGCTCCTGACTGACAACGTGCAATCCCATGCATGGGAAGTGCATCTTGCAATCAGCCCAGGACAAGTGCTGTGGGGAGAGTTCCATTGGGAGAGAAGGAAGGCCCTGCATCTAGGCAGGAAGCAAACCAAACATACAGGTATAGAAGAGGTGGTCCCTATTAGTAATTATGAGAGTCCTAGTAGAGCCCCACTTCAGGGTGCCTCAGAGTCCGCTGCATCTGCCAAAAAAGCCAAGGCAGTCCTTGGCCGCATTAACAGCGGGAGAGCATCAAGTTCCCGTGAAGGGGAGAGCATCGCTTTATACTGCATCACTGAGGCTACACTCAGGGTCCTATGGCCAGTACAGAATAACTCAGTTGAAAGGGGCCTCGGAGGCCTTCCAGTCCAGCCCCCTGTTCAAGCAGGAGACCCTAGACCTGTGATGGTGAACCTATGGCACACAGAGCCCTCTCAGTTGGCACCTGCACCATCGCCAGCTGGTCTTTGCAGGTGTTTTCAGGCATTTTCCAGGGTGGTTTTTTTTTTTTTTGGTGTATTTTTGGTGTATTTCCCAGGGCATTTTCTGGCTATTTCTCGGGCCTTTTTCAGGCCAAGAATGGCCCCCAAACCGCCCACAAAACAGGCATGCGTGCACTGGCCAGCTGGTCTTCAGTTTTCTGGCACTTCGGCACACACATGGGCATGTATGAGCATTCTGGTTTGGGCACTTGAGCTGAAAAGGTTTGCTCTCACTATCCTAGACCATTCTGGACAAATGGCTCTCCTATCTCTTCTTAAAAATCTCCAGGGATGAAGTTCCTACAACTTCTGAATGCAAACTGCTTCACCAATTAATTGTTCTCACTGTCAGGAAATCCCTCTTTAATTCTAGGCTGGATCTCTCTTTGATAAGTTTCTACCCATGACTTCTTTCCTTGCCATCAGGTGCTTTGGAGAAGAGGCTGCCCCCTTCTTCTCTGTGGCAGCCCTCAAGCATTGGAAGATGCTCTCACGGCTCCCCTGGTTTTTCTCCTGGTTAGACCGCCCCAGAGTCATGGGGCTTGTCAATGCTGGAAAGGGTGGGAGGGTCTCCTGTGGGGTTCCTTGGTTAGGGCCTTGCTTTTTGCCTGATTGTTTGGTGTCAATCCCTGCTTATGGAGACCCCTTGTTCTGATCTCTTTCTTTCCCTGTTTTTTAATTGTCTCTTTTGAATGGTTCGTAAATGTGGTGGTTTATATGTCTATAGATGGCTGATTTGACTGAATGGCAAGCTTCCAGTGACGGAATGGGACATTCAGGCTCCCACCCTTGACCATATGCCTCCTTCTCTTCCCACCTCCCGCCTCTGCCCATTTACAGCCGGCTTTTCTCCCCCACTGGCCCTCCCCCATCCATTCGCCCAGCCCAGCCCATTTGCTGAGACACTGCCTTTGGCCGCATGGGACGCATGGATGCCAGCCAATCTGGTGGCCGGCAGAAGCCATGGTGCAAGATTGCAGGGCCTGTGGGGCTATGGGAGAGGTGAGCAGCCCAATGGCAGAGGCACACAGCCTCTGGAGCATGGCCTCAAGTGCAGGGAAGGAAGGAAGGAAGAGGAGGGAGGGAGATCGCATCCCATCCCCAGCCCCGTGGAAGGCTGCAGGAAGCGCCCGTCTCAGAGGCCCTGGCGGTTTTGGTCTTAGCTTGGTCTAGGACAGGGGTCTCCAACCTTGGCTCCTGGAAGCCTGGCGGACTTCAACTCCCAGAGTTCCACAGCCTGGCTGTGGAATTCTGGGAGTTGAAGTCCGCCAGGCTTCCAGGAGCCAAGGTTGGAGACCCCTGGTCTAGGATGTTCACAAGTTCCCAGTGGAAACTATGGCTGACGTGGACATAGCCATAGCCATAGTTCAGCTGTCCACAAACACACAGACCCTCTCTCACACACAGACAGGAACTTCTTTCTCTCTCTTTGCCCTCTTTTGCTCAAACGAATAGCGTGACAAGAGTTCTAAAAACTCCGGGGTTTAAAGGAGCCTCGTTACAATCTTCTGAATGTTCTCCTTTCACCCCTGAGCAGCCTCTCACAAGGTCGCAGCTTCTGGGCACTGCAGGGGCAGTCAAGAGCCTATGCAAGCCCATCCAGGCTCCTCCATGAGAGGCCAGATTCAGCCCCAAGCCAAGGGAACAGCAGAGCCCTCCAACCAAGCTTGCCCTGAATTTCCCCAGAGGGCCCTTCCTACCGGAAACCGGCGAGCGGAGGATTTATTGCAGTGCATGGAGATCGGAGCGGAGCCGTAAAGGGCCCTCAGGACTTCTCTACTGAACAGGTTCCAAGAGACGGAGGAAAACTGCCTTGGGACTGAGGCACCTGGGCATGTGCAGATATCTTCATCGTTGAATCTACCGGAGGAGAAATGCCATACACCAGGAATGGGAAAGTGGGAAGGGGGGAAGGGGATCCCAACAAAAAGAGCAAAGAATGCAGAGGCACTTTGGGTTCAATGGTGTGGGAGAGTGGTTGAGAGTGCAGTAGTGCAGGCTCCTTCTGCTGACTGCCAGCTGATTACAATTTGGTAGTTTGATTCTCACCAAGCTCAAGATTCAGTCTCAGCCTTCCTTCCGTCCTTCCGAGGTGGGTAAAATGAGGACCCAGATTGTTGGGGGCAACAGGCTGACTCTATAAACTGCTTAGAGAGGGCTAGAAAGCACTGTGAAGCGGCATATAAGTCTCAAAGGCTCCTCTGGCTGTTAGTTCCAGTGTGATTATTGTGCACCGTGTGATTTTCTTTCGGCGCCCCTGGGCCACAGTTGGAAGCATTGGGACACCTACCCCACAGGCCTGTGCCTGGCAAACCAAGAGGGGAAGTACAAGCTGGGCTGCGGAAGAGGCCACCCTCTCCTGGATTCTCCTCTGGGGCTCAAAGAGGAATCCATGCTGGCTGCAGAAGACCTGCCTTCCTATGCCTTGCCCAGCTTCTCTGTTGTCACTGGCTACTATTACAGTAGCTGTGCTGGTTCAGTGGTTAGAATGCTGTCCTGCAGGCTCCTTCTGCGGATTGCCGCCTGACTGCAATTTGGCAGTTCAAATCTCACCAGGCTCCAGGTTGACTCAGCCTTCCATCCTTCTGAGGTGGGTAAAATGAGGACCCAGATTGTTGGGGGCAAGAGGCTGACTCTGTAAACCACTTAGAGTGCTGGAAGGCAGTATATAAGTCTAAGTGCTATTGGTATTTACTACTTTTGCAATCAGCTCTACTTTTCATGGTATTCATATTTGTATGATTATGGATCACATCCTATCGCCGATCACCCGGTTCAAAGTTACAATAGACACTCCCCCCCCCCCCAAGATATTTACAATCTGGTCCTGGAGAGTGTGTGGCTGCATACACATATACATACCCTCCCCGCAGTCCCACAACTGGGTTTTGAGCATTTGACAACTGATTCTTATTTATGGATGTTTGCAGAGTCCCACAATCAGGCGACCGTGAATTTTGGCATTTTGGGCTGGTTTCCAGTATTTACTTCTAGTTTCTGGCAAAGAAAAATGCCCGTTGGATAAAATGGATTTGTTAACATTTGTTTTAACAGCCGCTGCAAAAAAAAAAGTTTACCAAATCGGGCTCAGATATTAACCTGCTTAATGGTTGCCACAACTTACAACTGTAATTCCAGGCTCAATTACAGTCACAAGTCAAGGACTGAAGAATTCAGACTACTGGGGGAAAAAAATCAGGAAAAAGAGGCAAGTTGCTGTCAGAACTCCCATCAGAAAGCCACCCAGCTGGGAATCCAACTGGCTTCCATCTCAGAAGCCTTCTGTAAAGAGTCCTGGGATGGAAGTAGGCCTCCTGCTTTTTGGCAGGCCCCCTTCCCTCTCCAGGCACCCGAATACATTTTCCAAAGCCTTGGGGGCCCCCAGAGAGGGTCTCAACAGCCTTTTCCCCAAGAGGGCTCAGGATTTCCTGGTGAGCCGCTCTGCAGCCAACTCTGCCTCCAGCGGGAGAGAACCAGCCAGGTAGGGAGGCTCTGCTGGCCAGCTGCCAGGTGGATGGAAAGGGCCCCCAGCCTGTATGCAGCTCCCCTCCCCAGCCCTGTTCTGGACCAGCTGCTCCTCAGGGCAGCACTCCCTCCCTCCTCAGTCTGTAGTCAGAGAAACGGCCTGAGGAATCCCCCAACTTCCTTCTTTCCTTGGCCGCAGCAGAGCCCCCATCTTAAAAACCTGCATCATCCCCTGTCCAGCTGCTGCTGCTCTCCCTGCATTATGTTACCTGTCCAGAAGCTGAAAATAACGGTGCAGGTACCCCGGGTCAATGGCACTTTTGCACAGCTCCAGCTCTGTCTGGGGGTAGTAATGGACATAATTCACACACATCTCTTCCATGATACCAAATCCTCCCTGCAGAAAAGGGAAGTGAAGTTCCTCAGCATTTCTCACACATACAAAAAGCCCCCCCCCCAAGCCCCTCCATCCCCCCCCCGCCTCCATTTTGCCTGCTCCACCTTTCAGCCCAAAGCCGAGACTATGAACACAAATCACCCCTGGACTGCGATCCATTGCTGCAAATTCCCTCCCTGGTAGCTGAATGATTTTCTTTCCTGTTTGGCTGGCAATGGGGGGAGGGGGGGGGAGCACTGGCCAATTGGACAACGGAAGCCCACTGCCAATCTCTTGGCTTTAAGCTGCCGGGCTCCTTCCGTGCATTCCCAGAAAAACGGTTTGGCAGTGGCCTTTTGGCCATTCTGAGGAATCTCCGGGGCCTGGGACAAAACAGTCTCCTGCCTTTCTGCAAACTCCAGGGGCCTCAGGTGCTAATCAGGCTGCTGGCCCTGCAGCCTCCTGGATCTGCTGTGCTGTGGCGGACAAGAGGGCGAGAGAGGAGCCGAGGGCAGCCGGGCGCAGAGGAAATCCTCAGGGGCTGTTTCCCAGGCTCCCATCAGCCTTGGCCAGTTGGGAGGCTTCCTTGGATTGCCCAGGGGAGAGGGGCAATCTGGTGGTAGGCAGCTAATATGAAGCAAGTGTTTCTTATTTATAACGTGTATCTCCTGCTTCAATCTAACAACTTTCTGAGATAAGACCATGAGGGGGATATCAAAGAGCCAGTACAATTTGAGATACTATTTCTGAATTCTGCTTTTAAGTCCAGTTCCGGATGTTGTATTATGCAAATCATGAAATGTAAGGGCTGGAAAGGATCCTAGATATCATCTGTTCCAACCTCACCCTGCTGGGAAGAAGACTCTGTAGTGGAACAACCCTTCTTCTGGAGGCCCCCTGAACACCAGAAGGGCTCAGACTAATTCACTGATGTCCACAGAAGGACAGTGAGAGGAACTGAAAGGCAGAGAGAAAGGAAGATAAGCAAGCCTCGATAATAATGCTAAGTGGGACTGGAAACTGTCACTAAACGATGCAGTCGTAAGTCCAAAACCATCGTCAAACGAGGACTGCATGAGTCCCTAAGCAGGGATGTTGTGTAACCACAACTAGTGACATACTGCCAGCTTTTCCATTGACTTTGCCAATTGAAATCCAGCAGGCAAGGTTACAACTATTCAGAATGTGTTAGTTGGACAGTCAAGTTAGTTTAGGAATAAGAGCTGCCCTCTTAAGGGAATGCTTCATGGGAAATATAGTTAATACCTCATGGGAGATGTAGTTCATGTCACGTGGTCATATCTGTAATCCTGATTGGTTACTGAATTGATTTCTGGTTGGGCTGGGGGAGTTTTTTGGGGCATTCTCACCTTATTTGATGTCCCAGCATCAAATGGGATATTTCCTTTGCTATAAGGCAATGGGATGAAATTAACCATCTTTTCACACTATTGATTGGACGTTAGATGAACCTCAACATAAATGTGAGTTATACTTTGAGGATGCCTAATAAATCCAAAAAAACTAACTTTGTATGGAAGCCTTTGTAGTGTTTGACTGCTAGTTCCAAGCTATCTCAGGAGCATGGGACAAGAAAGTCCTAACTGTGAGCTGGGCACGAGTGCCTGGATTGCCATCAAGTGACCCTGGGAGATTCTGTCACAGATCTAAGTGCGCGGAGCGGTTTCAACTCATTCAGCACTGCAGTAAGAGTAAGAGTAGCTGAATGAATGCTCATTAAACAAGGATTGCCTGCAACTTCCTATCATTCTGGTGACTTGGAATGACAGTTTTGAGGGCTAGATACAGATTAACAGAGTTGGAAGGGACCTTGTAGGTCATCTAGTCCGACCATCTAGCCCAAGCAGCAGACCCTACACCATTTCTGATAGTCACTTCTTGAAAGCCTCAGGGATGAATCTCCCACAACTTCCGAAGGCAATTTCTGTTCCATGGGTTGATTGCTCTCCCTGTCAGAATATTCCTCCTTATTTGAATCTCTCCTTGGTCAGTTTCCATCCATTATTCCTTGTCTGGCCTTTGGTTGCTCTGGAGGCTGAAGGTTAGAAAACACCTTAATAGGAAGGTCAATTGGGATGTCAGGAGGGGGGGAGCTTCAGGGAAGAAGATGGCCATTCTTCTGAGCTCCTGCAGGTGAACTGGTTTCTGACTTGAGTCTCGGGGCAGCATTGCAAAAGTAGCCCAGCCCAAAATTCCAGCCCAACTCACCACTGTCGTCTCATTCCTGTCTTCCGTGTTGTACACACAGGTGGTCCTTAGCACATCACCCTATGACAGAAAGCAAGAGGGCATCTAAGGGAAGCAGGGAGCTGATCCTGTGCTGCCCGCTGTGCGTTGCTGCTGCTAATGGGGCTACCCTTGGCTCTGTCCCAAAGGTGCTTTTTGTTCAAAAGGCAACTGGGCTTTCTGCTTTTTTCTTTGAAGACGTTTCGCTTGTCATCCAAGAAGCTTCTTCAGCTCTGACTGGATGGAGAAGGGAAGGATTGATACTAATAAATCCTTCCATTCCCACAAACGCATGGCACAACATCGGGGAACAAACAAACCAGGGGTAGATTCAGCAGTCCATCAGGCACAGGCCGCCCTTTTGAAGACAGCTAAGTCCATATTTTGGATGGAGAAGATGGCTGGTTTGAAAGAGGGGTCAAAGAGGCCATCTCTGTCCAAATTGAACAGCCCTCCCTCAACAGAGAAGGAGGGATACGACATCATCTACAGTATCTCCAGTCTACAACACAGTCCTTTCAACTGTTCCAAGAAAGCTCCACAGCCATTTGCTCCACTCAGGTTATCCTGAGGACACAGATAAACCTCCAAGTGGCCTCAACGGCTCTCTAAAAAGAATGGAAATGACCAGCTGTCTGCAAGGAGTATAAATCCTTCCATTCCCCATCATCCAGTCAGAGCTAAAGAAGCTTCTTGGAGGAGAAGTGAAACGTCTTCAAAGAAAATCCAGAAGTCCAGTTGCCTCTTGAAAAAAGTCCCTTTGGGACCACCAGGACCTGAATGACCCAGAATCTCCATCTGTCCTCAGGCAAAGAGCACATTGGCCACTGGACCTCAGAGGAAGGGCCAGACTGCAAGAGCCCAGGCCCTGTGCTTATGGCACTCACCTCAACCTCCCACAGGACAGCCATTAAGTGAGCGGGGGATGAAAACAGGGCGCCTGACTCTTCCTCCCTGTGGCTGCTCTGGTCTGTGCCCCCCTTTCTCATAACTGTGTTCCCCTCCAGGGGGAGGGGCTCATCCTGCCCAGGGGGAAAGGGCTGCCTCAGTTTCATGAGGGGAGCCCTCCAAGAGGAGCCCATTCCCCAGTTAGGCGATTCCGAGGGTCCCTCTCCGAAGTGGAGCTGCGCTTGCTTACTGGGTAGATGGAGACCTCCTTCTTCAGCATGCGGATCTCCTGAAAAAAAAAAAAGGGGTGGGTGGGAGGCAGGACAGGTTGGGATGGGGGCCACACCATGGCAAAGAAGGGGCAGCGGGGAGGGCAGGAAATAAGATGCTGCTGCCTTCAAATGTACCTTTGTTAACTCTCAATGTATTCATCAGACAGATATCCTGATGCAATCCTAAAAGGAGCTTAGCATTTGACAAACTTCAACCAAAAAAGCTGTTCTCCCAGTGCAGGGCATTGGAACCCCCCCCCCCCCAAGTCCCATCCTCCCACCAGGAAAGCTCTGCTTCCTCACTTTCTTTCCCTGGAGGCCAGATCACATTGGAGATGGGGGGACGCCAACGGGAGGCCATTCCACAATGCTGCCTGCCTCCCCCTGGGAAGATGCTCCTGGCTGCCAGACTGATGGATGCATAATTACCACTCAGACCTCTGGCAGAAAGGAACCGTCACAGCCCCTGGACGCAACTCCGGTCTCAGCCCAAAGCCCTCCAAAGGCATCTGCCCCTCAGGCACACCAGGCTGACCTCCAATGCGGCTCGTCTACCGCCCCAAAGCCAGAGTGACAGAGGGGGCTTCGCTTTGGAGAAAGACCCCAACCTACCATGGGACAGTCCCATCTGCCCTGCTCTGATCGTGCAGGCTTGGCATCACCATGGCCAGCATGGAGGCCCTGTCACAAGAGGGTCCCTAACATATCAGCAGTTGTTTGCGAAGCAATCCCAAGGTAGACAACTCTACTGCTTCACCAGTGCTTTCCAGCCCTCTCTAAGTGGTTTCCAGAGTCAGCCTCTGGCCCCCAACAATCTGGCTCCTCATTTTATCCCCCTCAGAAGGACAGGAGGCTGAGTCATCCTGGAGCCTGGTGAGATTTGAACTGCCAAATTGCAGTCAGCAGAAGGAGGCTACAGTCCTGCACTCTGACCACTGCGCCACCGAGGCTCAGCTTTTGATGTTTCTTTTGTCATTTTGGTTTATAACAGATATCAATGGGGGGGAGGGGGTGGCTTCACAAGCCTGGCCTGGTTTCCACGGCTGTCCTAATGCAATCTAGGTTTCTTTCTCCAACCCTCCTTTGCTGCCTGCTCCCCTCCTGCGTCTTTTTTCCCCTTCTCGGCTCAGAAGTTCTCTGGAAGGGTGAGGGACACACATACCACCCCCCCCAGGGTAAGAGGAAAGAAAGAGGAAGTATATCAGGCCCTCCAGAAAAGCCACAAGGCAGCTACGCTGCAGCAGCCTCTGGTGCTGCTCCAATCGTCCTTCGGCCTTGGGTCGAAGAAAAGGGGCCAGTGGAAAGAGACACGGGCACTTGGAGGGCAGATTCCCCAGGAGCCCTCTGGATAAAGCCCTGCCTGCCATGCTCAGAGCCTCAGGATGGGGGGAGGGGCTTCTGCCCAGCAGAATGGATGCTTTTTCTTGGGGGGGGGGCTGGCCCTCCCACTGCCACTTTCAGAAGGCGAGCGAGATTCTCTTCTGCCTGCAACAGAGACACATCTGCCACCAAGAGGGAAGACCACAATGCTTTCTTGGTACCTGGAAGTGGGGGCTGTAGTGCCTGTCCTGGTTGACAATCTCCTGGTCTCTCCCTTCACGGGACAGCGTGGTCACCACACTCCTCCCAGCCAGGTGGGTGTGAAGCTGAGAAGCAAAGATGTGGATCCCGGCAGGTGGCAAAGCCTGCAGAGAGGAGGACAAGGAGGAGGGACACATTCCTTCCCAGTGGGAACACTCCCCTGGGAGGGGACCGAGGGGGGAGGGCGGGTGGGGCAGGAAGCCAGGCTGGGACCCTCTGAGGAAGAGGCCTTGCAGGTGAGGACCCTGCCTAAGGCACAGCTGCTGCTTTTCAGGAGGCCCTTTGGCGAAAGCGTTAGCCTGGCTCCCATTTGCTTCTCGTCCGCTGAATGCAATCCAGGATCAGAAGTGAAATTTCAGCTCTGGAGGCCCCCCCCCATTTTGCAGCGGCTCCTTCGTGCAACAGCCGCGGCTTCCTGGGAGGCACGTCAGTCCTCTGGTGAATGGAGCCCTGGACTTTTAGGGCAGCCATAAGCTGAGAACGGGGCACTAGGATGGGGCTCCTGCCAGGCTCTGCCTTGGGGGGGGGGCAGAGAGGGGCCCCTCCTCAGACCTTCCCAGCTTCCTTGCCATTTTTCCCTTAAGAACAGGTCTGCTGGTGGGGGGGGGAACTGCAGCCTGTGTGGAGTTTCCTCTGCTCTTGACCAGAATTCCCATGAAAATTGGTCTTTTTAACCCAGTTCCTGTATTGGGGGATTTGGAAGTCATTCAGAATAAGTCTGACTGAGTTGCTGAAGAATGACAGGAAGGAAGGAAGGAAGGAAGGAAGGAAGGAAGGAAGGAAGGAAGGAAGGAAGGAAGGAAGATGGGAATGAGAAGAAAAGGAGGGAAAGAAGAAAGGAAGGAAGGAGGGAGGGAGGGGAAGGAACGAAGGAAAGAAGGAAGGGAGGGAGGATGGGTATGTGGGGGTAGTCACTGGAAGTGCTGCAGGCCACATCCCCCCCACCCAAACCAGCAGCTTCTCCACTCCCCCAGCCTAAGAGCTGCAGGGTTAAGGAGGCAGCCTAAGAGACTGGCAGAGGCCTCACCAGCTGGGTGCACTTGTCCGAGCAGTAGCCAGTGAGGGAGAAATGGCTTTCGCCAGGGGGAATCGCCATCACGGGTGTGTAGACCAGGCCCAGCTCCATGATCCCTGCGTCATTCTGTCGGAGGGAGGCCGTGTAATGGAGTCGGATCCCAGAGGAGTCACGGCGGCCTGGCAAGAAGCAAAGACCTTTTCTGCTGAAGAATGGGCACCGCCCTCCTCACAAGGAAGGCCCCAGAGAATCCAGCAGGATCCAAGTTAAGTTTTGGGCACGATCCCAAGGGGCCCGACCCAGCCCATTCACCAAGACTCAGCAGGTTGGCATGGGCCGTCTCTTCCACGTTGTTGATGACCCCCCTGGGAAGAAGCACTCTGCTCATAAGTGATCCCAGCAATGCCAGTGACCTTGGCATCTGTGCCGTCAGACTCCCGTATGCCACCTGCCTCTCGTGGTACCTGGGAGAGGCTGTCTTGAGAAGAGATTCCGGGCTCCTGCTCTTCTCTGGGCCCTGGAAACCAGAGCAGCCCTTTTGCCCTGGGAGTGTGGGAAGACTTACAACGAAGAGGGCATGCACCCTTGGGGGCCTTGGCAGTGCCGGTTGGCTGTTCCCACATGCCAAACCATCTGCTCCTCCAGTCCTTTGGTGACCCCACCACCTCAGGGGGGTCTCCCAGCCCTAATTCCCACTGCGTGGGCCTCCCTAGCTGCAAAGAAAGCCAGCCATGAATTCTCTGAAGGACACAAAAGGCATCTCTCTGGGCAGAGGCCTTTTGGTGGGCCTTCGCTGAGGATGGGGTGGCCAGGCCAACCGCTGGCCTGTTCTGACTTCCAGGCAAAGGGTCACCATCCACAACTCTCGCCCAGAAAGCAAAGGCTGAATCAGGGTGTTTGTTTGGATTGGAGGGAAACTGCTTCCCTCCTTCTTGTCAGGCGGTGAGAGAGAGTCACCTCCTGTGCCAACTTGAGAGCTGGGGGGAGGCAGGTGCAGAGGCCTCCTCCAAGCCCCAAAAGGCCTTCTTCAAACCAACCAAGGGCAAGCAGGACACAAGAAGTAGAAAGTTGAGGGAAACCTCCACCCCACCCCCTACTCCCTACCCCCCACCCCCAGGCAGGTCCTGCCCTGAAAGAGTAGCCGGTTCTGCAATGAGACATCCAGCAGCCCTTCCAGGTCAGAGGAGGGAATACCTGGGTCTGGTTCCAGGATGGGCCTTTGTCAGGGACCTCATGTCCTCCTCCCCATTGTTAGGCAGTGATTAGATTAGATTAGATTAGATTAGATTAGATTAGATTAGATTAGATTAGATTAGATTAGATTAGATTAGATTAGATTAGATTAGATTAGATTAGATTAAACAGAGTTGGAAGAGACCTTGTACATCATCTAGTCCAACCTCCTGCCAAGCAAGAGACCCTACACCATTTCTGACATATGGCAGTCTGGTCTCTTCTTGAAAGCCTCCAGGGACAAAGCTCCCACAACTTCCGAAGGCAACTTCTGTCCCATTGTTGATTGCTCTCCCTGTCAGGAAATTCATCCTTATTTCCAGGTTGAACCTCTCCTTGTTCAGTTTCCATCCATTCTTCCTTGTCTGACCTTTGGGTGCTTTGGAAAATAGCTTGACCCCCTCCTCCTCCTCTCTGTGGCAGCCTGTCAAATATTAGAAGACTGCCATGCCGTCTCCCCTGGTCCTTCTCTTCCTTAGACTAACTAGGCCCAGTTCCTGCAACCGTTCATCGTATGTTTTAGCCTCCAGTCCCCTCATCATCCTGATTGCTCTTCTCTGTACTCTTTCTAGAGTCTCAACATCTTTTTTTATAGTGTGGGGACCCAAACTGGATGCAGGACTCTAGGTGTGGCCTTACTAAGGCTTTGTAGAGTGGTATTAGACAGGGGATCTTATGGATGGAAAGGAAAGACTGCAAGGCCCCCATTTGCCAGAACTGCTTTGCCGCCCAGTCCCTGGTGCGAAATACAACTGAAGCCCAGCCCAGGTGCTGCACTTGTCTAAAATTACCCTCGAAGAGCCAAGGAACAGCAACTGGGAGTATGCAAATGCGGTTCCTCCCCGCTTCCTTTTTTAAACCCGCCAGCTGTCAAAACAAGGCAGTGCAAACAGGGGGAAGTGTGCTGAGTTAGCTTGGGGGTGGGGGAGGCTCCTTCCCAGGCCAGCGAAAGGCAGCAGTGATGGGGGAGTTTTCACAGGGAGAAGGGGGGAACAGGCCCCCCCTGGAGATCTGCAAAGTTGGCTGGGTGCTGCTTTCGTTCGCTTTGAGGGAGGCAAGACTGCAAGGAAGGATTCATTCAGGCAGAGACGCTGGCAGGGTAAGGAGCTGTCTAAAGCACGAAGGGGAGAAGGCTGTCTTGTTTCTCCTGGTCAAGGCCAGTCCCGAAGAAAGCCCCCTGCAGGACCCTCCCCTCCTCTCCCTTCTCTCTCTGTTCCCCAAGGCCTCAGGATCAACCTCAGCCTCAGTGGCCAGCCTAGGTCTGCTGGGTCTCACTCACCTTCAAACTGCAGGGGATTATGGTAGTGGACTTCCAGGCGCAAATATTTGGAGGAGCCAGGGCCCCCAAAGGCTAGCCCTGCGTCCTCCGGGTAGTAAAAGGCCTGGAAGGAAGGAAGGAAGAGGGAGGCATCACAGTGATCCTTGGGGGAGCTGGCCCACTTCAGCAGCTCAAGCCAATCCTGGCGGCATCAGACCGAAGCTCCCCCAGTATTTCTAGACAGACTTTTAGCAAAGGGTGGGGGTGGTTTGCAAACAGCACTTTGAGCTTCAACTACTTCCCTGTCTTGGTGGTGACAATGAAGGACTCCTGGCAGGTCTACAAAAGCCCCCCTTCTGTTTTACCACCTTGTTCTGACCCTCCAAACTCCCAGGAGGTAGTTCCAGGGGCTCAGGGAATCTGAGGAGCCCAGAAAAGCTATTTCCTGCCCTAAAAACCAGCCAGGACAGTTTGAAATAGGACTCTGCCAGTGCTTGGGGCTGCCCTCCATTGCCCAAAATCCCAAGCCCGCAGAGCCTCCCCCAGAACAAGCGAACAAGCAAAGCAATTTACCAGAGACAAGGGGCCAAGCAGTCCTGGAGGCCTCTGGTGGGAGAGGCAGGTCATGTCTTCTTATTTCAAAACGGTGCTGGAGACCAGGATGGCCAATTTGGGGCAAAAACCAGCCCTGGCATCCCCTGGAGCACTTCCCACCCAGGTCCTTCTCCATACCTGCCCCCCTGCTCAGCTCTTGGTTGAGGCCCCTGAGGCTCACCTGCGCACCCATCGCCCAGGCAGCCAAGACATGTCGACAGAATTCCAGGCGCTGTGGCTTCATCTTGGAGTGGCAGGGGCCGCTGTAGTGTGGGAAGGTTGGAAAGTGGGGGCTGCACTGGAAGACTTCCATGTGATGGACCAGGGCTTCGTTCCCAGCTGTGACCACTGGCTCATACTGAGGGAACAAGGGGAGGGGTGGTGAACACTGCAAGCCCTGCGGCTCTGCAGGCGCCATTGATGGGAAAAGCAAATTCTCCATTTCGTCTCTTTAAAGGGAGACAATTTGGGGAGGTTAAAAGTCCCCTCACCAATTGGGGAGCCATGCTGGAAGTCCCCATTGGGGTCCTCGGCAAAGGGGATTCTCCTTGATCTCAAAATGAATCAGGTGGAGGGTAAACATTGCCCTCTTTCAAACTGAACCTCCTCCCTTCAGCTAGACATGACGGTGACTGAGTTAGCCCTGTCTCCTGAGTTCACACAACGTGCTAGCTAGATTCTCAGAACTCCCTGTCAGAAATAAACCCAGGGCAATTCCTCCATTTCTGTGGTGTGTGATGCCCAAACGAAAAAGGCCTGGTTCGCTTGGCATGCAGGGGCAAAGCAGAGTCCCAGCCAATGTCCCTCCCCTGCAGAGGCAGAATGCGCCTCTCCCCATTCCTCTTCCTGCTTACAAGAGGTAGAAGCAGGGGTCGGATTCAGCCGGTTCGGGCTGGTTCAGGCAAACTGGATGTTAAATTTACATCTGGTTCACAGAACCAGGAGTTGACCCTCCCAGGAGTCTCCATGCAGCCCATTTTGAATGCAGGTAACTTCAGGGTCTGCATGGTCGCTCTGGGAGGGTGAAAAATGGTCCTCCCAGAAGTTCCAGAAGTCCAGAAATGGGCCTGTTTCCAGTTTCCAGAGGGCCTCCCAGAGGTGTTTTTGCCCTCCCAGAGGCCCAAGGGAAGCCTCCGGATTCTGGGGAAGGCGAACAATGGCCCTCCTGGAAGTTCCGGGATATGTTGCAAGAGATGGCCTGGATTCAGGAAGAATCAGTCCCTTGTAAAGCACATTGGGAGGACTTGAACCCAAATCTGTGAGGGAGGGAGAAAATGGGGGGTGGGGACCAGTCTTTCTACTCACCATGACAATATGATGCTTTTCAAAGCCGTCCGGAAGTTCGGTCATGTAACACCAGTATGTGGTCTCCTGGTGGGGAATGGTCACGTCTGGGACTCGGATCTCCATGGTCTTCAAGTCCCCAGGGAGTGGGGGAACTCTGATCTTGGGCTTCAGAAGTTGCACCCGCTGCAGTCCTTTCTGGAGCAGAGCAGACACGTTGATGGCTTGGAGAGACGGAGCTGGTTTCTCCAAAATGCCGTAAATGAGATGCACAGTTCCATCCTGGAAGGGAAGTCACCAAGCACTTTATCTCTGAGCCCCCAAGGACAAGGCCGGGCGCCCTGATTTAAAGTGGGCCTGTTGCCCAGAAGAAGCCCAGAAAGAAAGCCATGGGCACTGAAAAGGCTTCCTTGAGATCCCAAGGCCGACTGAACGGCTTGTTTAAACAGGGAGCAGCATCCTCTGTAAGAGACGACGCCATCATGGAAATGAGCAGGGCACAGAAAAGGAATTACCACCTTAAGGCTGCATCATAAAACAGGGAATGAAAGATAATAATTGCCAATTAAGCCAATCCAACGGTCTGCTTTTGACCACAGAGCTCCATAAGGACAAATCTCTTGAAGAAAAGATTTCAGTTACTATTCCAATTGTATGTTTGCCATAGAATATCCTTACATATGAGTCCAACAATTTATCTTAAGGGAAATTAAAAATACTGAAGCCACATGAGCACATAGAAATTACAACTTAAATTATAAGCTTTCAACAATGTTTTTGAAGGGACATAAAAATAGTAAAATAGGTAGAATTAGTGGGACATAATAATAGAATCAGTAGAATTAGTTTAACTTGCTAGTTCACTTCTGTAAGAATTAGAATTGCCTCTGCCATTTGCTCCTATCAGTGATCTAACTCCTGCTATCTCGTTTTTTTGTACAGTGCAGTGCCTGGAACAGGGCACATCATGGACTGGCAGGGTAACATCAGGCAAGTACCTGTGCTGCTAAGAACTCATCCCCCCCCAACCTCCACCCCTGTTCCTTGCTGTTACTGGTGAAGCATGGACATGGAGCGTTGCAAGGAATGTGCCAGGGGGGCAGAGTTGGGTCATCTACAAGTATAACAGGTTTATCACACTCTCCCTAGGTGTGGTTTTTCCCTTGCATGCTTCCTGCCTGTATTTTTTTATTTTTTTATTTTATTTGGTTTGTCAATTGCTTACAAGATAATAGGTATAAGTAAAAGCATAGTTATGAAAACATGGATACATATAAGAAAAATAAAAGAAACAATAGGACAGGGACGGTAGGCACATTGTTGCGCTTATGCACGCCCCCTACAGACCTCTTAGGAAAGGGGTGTATGCTGTGGGAAGCTGTCCACCCAGTGATTTTATTTTATAAAATAAAAGCTGTTACATGTTCCAAGCCTCTTCTTGGGACTCTCTTTGATGTTCTGGTGTCTCAAGTACATTTTGGAACTTTACATTTTTTTTAAATTTAAAGAAAGCTCTAGCAGCATCACTCTTCAGATTTTTCTAGGTCAGTTTTAGGTCAGTTGGCCTTGAGATCCATTTCCGCAGCTTAGCTTGCTTGGTCTCAGCATGGGAGGACCTTTCTAGATTGAGGCTGTTATGGGAACCCAGCCCCTTTGGTGCTTTGACGGCATAATGTCCCTTACTCATAGTCAGTCATGCCCTGGTCACTTCCCGTCTTGATTATTGCAACATGCTTTACATGCGGCTGCCCTTGAAGAGCATCCAGAAGCTCCAGTCAGTGCAAAATGCAGCGGCCCGCATGGTTTTGTGCAGACCGCGGTGTGCACGTGTATCACCTCTCCTGCAGACGCTGCATTGGTTGCTGATTGGCTTCCGGGTGCAATTCAAGGTGCTGGTTGTCCCCTTTAAAGCCCTCCATAGCTTGGGACCAGGTGATCTGAGGGACCATGACTTCTACCCGACCCATCAGAGCGGGGAGGCAGGAAATGCTACAGGTCCCATCCCCAAGGGAGATACACCTGGTGGGACCTAGAAGAAGGGCCTTCTCTGTGGTGGCTCCTTCTCTCTGGAACATCGTTCCTCCAGGGATTGGAATGGCCCCCACTCTAGCAGCTGGTTCTGCCAAGAGGCCTGGGGATCCCGGAGTGGATGGAGGCCATCAAATGGCTCTTGTGGTGTGCTGTCTTGGGGGCGGGTTGGGGGGTGGCAGTGGAGGGAATGATTATTTATTTATTTTCCCCCAGATTTTGTTCTATTGTACTTTATTAATTTATCTGATTCTTTTTATTAGTTTTTCTTGTTTTTTATTTTTTATTTTTGTTTTAAATATGGTTTTACATTGCGTAAGCCGCCTCGTGTCGCCATGGGCAAATAGGCAGCAATATAAATAAAATAATAAATAAATAAATAATGTGGGCTTGCTTATATATTTAATTATTTAATATTTCTTATTTTTTTCAATATTTATAGCTTACTCAGTCCTAAAGGATTGATATGGGTGCAAAAATCCCCCTCACTAAAAACATATCCACAGCAAAAACCAGGTCATCAAAGGCCTCATCCATTCAACCTGTGCTGCTTTGCTCTACTAATCTTCCTCATTTAGCAACTGACTCGTTTAGTGACTCTTCAGTAAATGGCAATGAAGAAGTAACTGTGCAACCAGTTTTCAGATTTGCGACCTGGAATTCTGTACAGCAAAGGAAAGGTGAAGTCAGGTCATAAGCACAGTTGGGGTTTCACTTAGCAACTTCTTTGCTTGTGTGAACTGTAGTTGCTAAACAAGGACTATCTGTTTTGTGAAATACCTCCAGAGCTGGGGCCATCCATATGGGAGTTATTCCTGAAAGAAGGACCACTACTAAGAAAGTTTATTCCCTCTCCAAGCCCTGACAAAACTCTGAGGAGGAAAACTTGTGACAGGCCCTCTTTAAAATATTTGAGCAAGTTTGTATGAACAATGCCATAAAATTCAGGATTGCATTATTTCTCTCTGTGTTTTTATTTTCTCTCTTCCCAGCATTATGAGATTTGGGATGCTTTCAGCTGCCATGAGCCCTGTTAGATGGAGTGAAGGGTCAACAGACCAGGAGGTCAACATACATGAGACACCCACGTAAGCCATTCTGGGAAAATCAAATAACTGTTTTCCTTTAAAAAAAAAATAGGAAAAGGGAGATTTAAAAGTATTGTTGAGGTTGACTTGAGGTTTTTATTTCCATTTCCAAAACATAAAATTAGATTGTGCAAAACAAATCATTTTCAGGATAGTCTGCCTCCCTCCCTGCATTGTTCTCTTCAGACTTGGGACCAGAGGAGGGTATGCAGCCAGTTCTGACCAGTTCTGGAGAACCGGTAGTGGAAATTTCGGAGAACCGGCCAACCCCGTCTCTTCTCTGCCTCCCATTGAGTCCCAGCTGATCGGTTAGGTCTCCTTTGGTTGCCCTGCCCAGGAGAACGGAGCTGGAAAGCAGGTTAGTGGGGTGGGGAGGGAAGGGGGATTTTGCAGTCTATCCTTCCCCTGCCATGCCCACCAAGCCACGCCCACAGAACCGGTAGTTAAATTTTTTTGAATCTCACTACTGCTTGGGGCAGTTCTTTTCTGACTAAAGGGTCTACCTCAATCAGATAATCCTTTGGATCACAGGTGGCAAAGGGCCTCTTGAAGAGGAGGGAGAGCCCCCCGCCAATTCTCCATGCCCCCAGGAGATGGTAGTTCTGCTGAGCGTCCATGTGCAGCTGTGTGTCTTGGTCACTCCAGGCATCCTACAGGTGAAACAACAACAAGGTTGACATTTCAGATGACAGAGATTGAGAGGGCATCCAGTGTGGGATTTACATTTTAGCTAAAGAAATCTTGGAGTCCCCTTGTTAAAAATTTCAAAATTAAGAATATAAGTAACAAAGAATTTGTTTGCAAAATTGTAATATAGCTATTCTGAAATTTTGGGAGGTCCTAAGCTGTAGGTTCATCTTTAGCCCTTATTGAATCCAGGCTAAATGTTGCTTCTGGCAAGCAAGGTTCCATCCTCTCTGCTTAGTTTTTAATCACCTCATTACTAATACCACTCCATAAAGCCTAGGTATAAGGCCACACCTAGAGTCCTGCATCCACTTTTGGTCACCACACTATAAAAAAACGATGCTGAGACTCTGGAAAGAGTGCAAAAAGAGCAACCAGGATGATGGACTGGAGGCTCAAACATACGATGGTTGCAGGAACTGGGCCTGGCTAGTCTAGGGAAGAGAAGGACCAGGAGAGACATGACAATAACAGTCTTCCAATATTTGAGGGGCTGCCACAGAGAGGAAGGGGTCACCTGTTTTCCAAAGCACCTGATGGATAAGGAACAATGAATGGAAACTGATCAACAATCTGGAAATAAGGAGACATTTTCTGATAGTGAGAACAACCAAGCCAATGAAACAGAAATTGCCTTCAGAAGTTGTGGGAGCTTCGTCCCTGGAAGCTTTCAAGAAGAGGCTGGACTGCCATCTGTCAAATGGTGTAGGGTCTGCTTGAGTGGGGGGGTTGGACTAGATGACCTATAAGGTCCCTTCCAACTCTGTTAATCTATGAAAGGTCATTACTTTTTTTGGATTTAACAGCATGAAAAAATGTATGAGAAATACTGTATACCTCTGGGGGCGTCTGTATATACATAAGGAATACATTTCATACTGAATTCCAATTCAAGGCTATGCCCAAAGAAATACCTGAGCTGAGCTTCTAGCACCAGGACTGGCTGGACATTGCTTGGGCTATGGGGCCATCCAGAATCCCATGGAGCTTTTCCTTGCCAGCACCAAGTTAGAAGTGACAACAAGGAACTAGAGAGGAGCCTTCTCCTCAACGCCCCAAGGGGGAGACTACCAGAATTTTACAGCCTGAGTCCTCTTTCTGTTTTTCTGCAAGAATTTTGAAGCATTTCTTTACATGCAGCAAGTTGGGGTTGAGGCTAAAAGCAAACAAGGCAGGTCTGGAATTTGTTCAGAGACCAGGACTATGAGGTGGGACAATTCATCCAATAGAGTCAGGGATGAGGGAGAGGCGTGAAAAGACCAGTAACCCATCTCAGTTGCATCGCCAGAGCTCCAACAGTCTCTAAGCACCCCTGCTTGCAATCTGGAGCTTTTACCTGCCCCATGAAATAAGATGAAAGTCTCCAGGATGGAAACATGCCGCTGCCACTGCTGGTGTGAGTCACCTGCCAGCCTTCCCCCCTCCCTTTCTTGCTAATGACAGGTGTCACTCAGAAAGAGACACAAGGAGACTCAGTGCTGGGAGAGAGAGGGAGCCACAGGAAGCCAGCAGTCAGAGATGCCTCTGCAAAACCTCTGCTGTGGGACTCATCTGGGCAAGACCCATATTGGGGTGGGGTTACTCTTCACATAGAGAGGCTTAGGATCTAGGCATCGTTAAGTAGGCATCAAGATCTGCTTTTAGAAATTTTTCATACATTCATATTTGATTTTCCTGGAGTAAATGTTCTCTTTTTCTTTTAAGCAACTCTGTTCCAACTTTAGCAGAAACCAGTAGCAGCCCCATTGATTGGGCTACCCAGTTGGCATCTCAGGTGTAAGCCTCCTTGTTGTGAGGCTCATCTACCAAAGACTTTACACTCAATGACTTCACTAGGTTTAACAGACTAACAGAGTTGGAAGGGACCTTGGAGGTCATCTAATCTAACCCCCACCCAAGGAGGAGACCCTACACCGTTTCTGACAGATGACAGTCCAGTCTCTTCTTGAAAGCCTCCAGTAGTAATGAAGCACCCACAACTTCTGAAGGCAACTTTTGTTCCATGGGTTGATTGCTCTCACTGTCAGGAAATCTCTCCTTATCTCCAGATTGAATCTCTCCTTGTTCAGTTTCTATCCATCATTCCTTGTCTGGCCTTCAGGAGCTTCAGAAAACCTGACACTTCTCCAGCCCATCATGCAATTTCTCCGGCCTTTTGAATTTATTCTAGGTGGGGATTTTTGCTGGCTTGATGGTGTCCCACCTTCCTAACCTTTAGATATTGTCAGTGGCAAGACTGTAGCCTTGTTGACCTGAATGGCTGGTTTGAAAAATCCCCTTTCAGTGGGGCGATTGGGCCCCAACTTTGCCAGGGAGGGAAGCCCCCAGGCACACAGGTGCAATTACCCCTGGACATCTCATCATATTCTGGGGTTCAGGGGTTCCCCTCGGAGGGAGGGACAGGTGAGCCTGCAGGGGCATCTGGGAAACACTCCCTACAAAAGGACTTTCCCCAAGCTGTATGGCCTGCAGTTTAGCTCTCCACAATGCAACCAAAACTGATCCAGATAGAATAAGAGGCAGAGGAATCAAGAGGGCCAAAATCATGCTAAAAGACAAAAAAACCCAAATCTGGTTTCAGTTATAGTTAAAATAAAAATTAGCCAAACCAATCATAAAACAATGACGAATATTAACTTCAAGTACATTCAGTGCAGTTTTAATATTAGCTTGTTCAAACACAGACTGTTCCTTGGCTCATGCCTTAAAAACAGCAGACTTAGAATCCTAGGGCTGGAAGGGACCTTGCACCCCCTGCCCAAGATAGAAACCTTGATATTGTCCCAAGCAAACAGCTGCCCAATCTTTTCTTCTTGAAAACCTCCAGTGATGGGGCACCCACAGCAGTCGAAGGTTCATCCTTTCCGGTGTCAGGAAATTGGTTCATCCTTTCCGGTGTCAGGAAATTTGGTTCATCCTTTCCGGTGTCAGGAAATTTCTCCTTCCTTTTATCTTGGAACTCTCCTAACAAGCTTCCACCCACTGCTTCTTGTCCTGCCCTCAGGCACTTTGGAGAATAGACTGTCCCCCCCCCCATCTCTGGGGCAGCCCCTCAAATATTGGAACACTGCTATCCTGTCACCCCTGGTCCTCTCTTCCCTAGACTAGACATATCCAATTTTTGCAATCGTTCTTCATATGTTTTAGTCCCCCAATCACCTTCATTGCTCTCCTTGGCACTCTTTCCAGAGTCTCAGCATCTTTTTTGTATCATGGCAACCACAACTGGATGCAGGATTTCAAGTTTGACCTTACAAGTGCAGTATAGACCTTCACTCTGTCGATGCAGCCCAGAACAGCATTGGCTTTTTTGGGAAGCTGCAGTACACCACTGTCCCATGCTTAAATGGCTGTCCACGAAGACTCCTAGACCTGTCTCAGTTACTTCAGCTTTAACAGATTAACAGAGTTGGAAGGGACCTTGTAGGTCATCTAGTCCAACCCCTGCCCAAGCAGGAGACCATATTTCATCTCTGAGAGGTGGCAGTCCAGTCTCTTCTTGGAAGCTTCCAGTGATGAAGCTCCCACAACTTCCAAGGGCAACTTCTGTTCCATGGGTTGTTCTCCCTGTCAGGAAATTTCTCCTTATTTCCAGGCTGACTCTCTCCTTGTTCAGTTTCCTTCCATTGTTCCTTGCCTGGCCTTCAGGTGCCTTGGAGAATAGCTGAGCCAGGTACCACCTATTCTATTTAATGCATTTGGTTTTTTCTGCCCAAGTGCAGAATCTTATTTTTCACATCATTGAGGGCCTTTTCTCCCATCTGTCAAGGTCCTCCTGAATCTTGAGTCCCTTCCATTTGATTGGCTATTTGATGAGTTCCCCTTCTATGATCCCCTCATGGAGATCTAGACCTTCTCAAAGCCTTTTTCCTGGTCTGGTCCCCACCCAGGTTCACCCACTCAGTGACCAATGGAGGAACTAACCCCGGAGATATACAAGCAATCCCCCACTCCTTGGAGATTCTCCTTGGAACCCAAAAATGATTTCTTGTCACTATCAACAGAGATCCCAAGACCAGAAAGAGACACCCCCCCCCCAGGTCTGGGGTTTGGCATAGGGGCTGCTTCCCTGCTTACCCACCGCAAAATAGAACTGGAGCCCGTCGCTCCACAGGACAGCCAGATCCGCCTCCTGGAAGCCTCCACGGTCTGACATGCCAAAGAGAAAGCCGTATCTCAGCTCCTGGGCCACAATCCGGAAATGGACCTCTTCCCGGGGGTAGCTGACATTCCAGGAAAGCTGCAGGAGGCCCTGAGGGTCCAAGGGCACCTTGTATGGGAAGTTATCTCTTGGCTCCGTGCTTTGTAGGGCCACCACCAGGAGGACCAGAAAGACAGCCAGCAGGGAGAAGTACATGGATGCCGCTTCCCGGATCCTGAGCACCAGGCAGGCGTCTCCCTTCAGCCGCCTCCCAGAGCCTGACATGCTGGCCAGCGAGCGTCGTGGGGCCCTCGGCTTTTCCCGTTTATAAAGAGACCCTCCTAGCAACCGGATCAGTAATTCCCCTTAATTACATTTAGTGGGTGGGAAATCGGATTGGATTGAATGGCCCTGTCCTCCCGCTCCCCCCAGGCCTGGGCGCTTGTCGCTTTCTGCTTCTCTCTAATTGCTTTTAATTGTCTATGGACATCATCAGTGGGAATTTAGCTGGACATGACAGCCTTCTTCCCCCCCCCCCCTTCTTTTAATGTCCTTTTAATGCTTTTTGAAAAAGTCGGCCTGGAAGTAGATGTGTTCTCTTTCTCTCTCTCTCTTTCTCTGCTGCTCTGTTCCCTCCTCCAAAATGGAGCCAGAGATGAGACTTTGTAGGAACTGCTTAGTGGCCAGAAAGTCTCGTCCAACAGCAAAAGGAGACTGGGATTTCTCCCCAAAGCCCACCCCATGATTGCAGAGACCTGCCCTTATGCCCCAGAATTTGCAATTGCCCCCCTTCCACTACAGGCGGGCACAAGGGGCATCTTTTCCCTCCAAGGCTGGTACAGCCAGTGAGGCCCAGAGCCATGATGTGTATGGATGCCACAGGGCTCAATTCTATCCTCATTCCTATTGAACAAGTACATGAAACCACTGGGGAAGGTAATTCACCAGCACGGGTGAGTATTGTCAATGTAGACCAATACAGTGGTCTGTACCACTGGGACTCTCAGCCGTGACTGGATGACTCAGCCATAGCAGAAGGGACTGGCAATGGGCATTTGGGACCCCTGGATCTGAAGATTTCCCATCCTTAGTGCTCCCCAGAGTCAGTGTGCCATCTCCTAGACCAAGAGTTTCCAAGCTTGGCAACTTTAAGACTTGTGGACTTCAACTCCCAGAATTCTCCTATGCTGCCTGGAGAATTCTGGGAATTGAAGTCCACAAGTCTTGAAGTTGTCCTAGACTCACAATTGTTGCTTGAAGAAATAGGTGGCGAGGAGGGTCTTTCCACAAATCCATGCACTATCAGCCAATTCTACTCATGACTACTTCCTGCCTGGGTTATTGCAATGTGTTCTAAATGGAGCTGTCCTTGGAAGCGTCAGTTGGAAGCCAATTCAGGGCCTAGTACTGAATGCCCAAAGTTCATCTCTGTAACAGATTGTTGTGGAAGGGGCTGCTTATTGTGTTTAACACCCTGAAAAACACAGGATAGGATGCAGTGACTGTCCAAGTGGATCCAACTTGGCTGTGCTCCAGTGCTGCATGGGAAAATCTGCAAGAAATACCATTTGCCTGCAAGCAAGAATTGGTGCGACCACAAAATGTTTAGGGTTTTGATGATTTCCCTTGCCTTTCCCAGGCGGCTAAATTGTTAATGCCTTATTTTACTGCAACAGAGTGAGCCGGAAGTCAATGCTTCTCTGCCCCACCCGCCTTTGCCTCACTTCTCTTCTCTCCCCCGCCCCCGCTTTTCTATTTACTTTAGTATTTTGTATTTTATAATACTTTATAGCTCAATAAAAATGTTAAACTGAAAGAAGTTTGCAGAAGGTAGCCCTGTGATCCCACTGCGGCCGTCATGAATGAGTCAGCTTCCAAGCATCCCTCTTTTGATCATGTGACTAGGAGGATGCTGAAATGGTGGTTAAGTGTGAAAAATGGTCATGTTACTTTTTTCAGCGCCACTTTGAATGGGCACTAAATAAACTCTTATAAATCAAGAATCACCTGTACAGCACTTTCTCAAGGTAGGGAGGGCATGGCCATCACTTCAGTGTTTTTTTTAAATTTGCAATGGATACTTGAAAAGCAATACATTAAATGCAGTTTATATTGAAGAGGCTCTGAAACAGAAGTATTTTTTTTATTTATCTGAGGCTTTTCAAAAAAAATTTTTCACACAAATAAATCCATGCCAATGTAGAAAGTTAGCATCCACCCCCTCCTAGAAGAATGAAATATTTTAGCAAATATTTAAAAAAAGGCAGAATAGTATATTTCCCCAAATGAGAAATGGAGAAACATGCTTTTTAAAGCAGCCCCCACCTTTCTTAATAGCCCTCAGCAGATGTCAGCTCTTAAGAGATAAAGAGCTTATTGAAAGAAGCCAAGTATCTAGGTAGCTCTAGTCATAAGAAAATTCCCTGCAGCAAAGTCTGAATAAAGGTAGGATTAGCCTTCAGCCACAATAGGAATTGCCCAATTCCCATTGCATCAGCAGTCCAAACTTCAACCAAACCTGAGAATTGAGACAGCCTACAGAGCCAGCTATGATCCCTACAGCAGCCAATAGAATACATATTCTTGCACAGGAACAGGAAGCTCAAGTGCAAAGCACAAGAGAAGGTATAAAAACCCCGCATTCTTAACTCCATTTTGTCAGCTACCCAGAATCACACATAGTTCTGCTTCATCCATCTTTCCAATCAGCCTCCATTTTTCCAGTGTCTGTCTCCCAGCTTGGAATGGAAACAGATGGATATTTCTTCCATCACCAATTTGTAGCACAGGAGAAAATCCAAAAAGGAGGGAATGTGTTTCAGCCATGGCTCAAGTTATGGAGGATGTGAATAGAAAAAAAAATATATCTGTCGCTTAGGACTGCCCTAAGCGAAGGGGAAGGGGAGGGTCAGAGAGAGTCTGACCTCTAACCTGCGGCTGGTCCCCTTGTGCGTTGCATCTCAGCTCACTCCCCCCCTCCAGTGCTCTGAGTCAGGGAGGCTAACTTGATCAGCATCCCATAAATTGGATCAAGACAATCACAGGAGGAGATGGAGTTCAGTCTGGTGGTAAATGGCAGAAGCCTCCAGGCAAGGAGCCCATTTTATTTACCTCGACAGCAGCCTGTCTTTTTCCTCGCTTCTCCATCTCCTTCAATTTGAGCTGGATTGCAATGCCAGCAGCCATCTCTGTGATGGCAGCTCTGAGGAGAACTGCCTGCTTTAATCTTTCATTTAGTGCATCATTGACACTTTTGAAAATCAACTTTAAAAATCAAATCAACCGATATTACAATATCTGAATAACATAAATGATTCTTTTGCATTTTCAACTGGTTTTTATTCCAATTTCACTTTAAATTGTATTCTATCCAATTCCATTTTAAATTGTTTTTATCAAATTTTAGTATTAATTTGTTTCTAGAACTTTGCACTTTGATATGGCCCAAGGGCTAATCAATAAATAAAGAATCTAAAAAAAAAAAAAGAATTTTCAACTGGTTGTTGATTTCCCCCACTGAAATTACTCAAAATTATGGTTTTGTTTCCCAGAAAAAATACACAATCCTTAGTTATTTGGGTTTTGTATTTATTAGTAAAAACTAGCATGTGGGAAGGGACTGTTGTGTGCGGGTGGTAACTGGGTTTTACTTTCAGCAGCTGGTTTTTAAAAAACACCAGACGGGTCTTTTTCACAATCTGGCTAAGAAGAACAGCAGATGAACAAAAGCTACCAAGTCTATTTCTGCCTCAGCTGTTGATGGGAAAAAAACCCTACCAGATCCATCCTACAATTTCGGTCTGGTCCTTTCCAAAGATCATCCAGTAATAGCAACAAATGAAGGAGACATTTATAAAAAGCAAGGAAGTTCTGTACTAGATGATCCAGGATTCCTCCCAATTCTAGGTTTGTATTATTGATGCACTTATGCAACAATCACAACTCATAGCTTGACAATAAAAGTTCAATTTTAAAAACACTTCTTTAAGCAACAATAATATGTTGTTTATGCATGCTAGCGCTTTCTGTGGCAACAACAACATTCAGATTTTTTTAAACTAAGGAAGACAAACAACGCTTCAAAGATCTGTTTGCAGACATGTTGATCCATCAGAATAATAATAAAGAGCACCATCATTAACATTATCCAACCAATCATGTACTTTGAGGTCATTACCAAAACAAGATAATGGTCACTCAGTTTTATAACTCTTCTTTTGGGTTAGGAAATTAATTTTTATGGCCACCACCTCTCACAGTGACCCTAGGCAGCCAATCATAATTAAAAACAACATATTAGCTCAAAACAATAGGGCTAGGTAAACAGCAAACCACCTCAGAATGACCAATTGACCAATTCATGGACTCTGACACTCAGACCCCCATGGCCCCATGTTCTAACACAGCCATGTCTCCAAGGCCTTAAAAAGGGCAGGCAGAATTGGGGTTGACCTGCTTGGGGGGTGGGATGGGGAGATGTTCTGCCACAGGACAGTTGGAAAGGTAGAAAAAGGTAAAGATGGCAAGAGTTAGAGATGATTGGAAATGTAAGAGGGCAAAATATGTAACAGAGTTAGAATTATAGTTATAAAATGGCATTACTTTATGATTGTTCTTATTGCAGTATTTCCATAAGCCAAGTATACTACGAAGACCAAATAAAAATGCCCCTTGCTTTGTCTTGGAAATAAACTTTTGCTAAGGCAATGACATCTCATGGCAGGGAGGAAAGAATCTTGCAATCACCACCCATGTAGCTGTGTGATGTACAAGAAAGTCCTGCTTGGAATTTTCTAGGCAGCCGGATGGAACCATGCTGAAGGAGACATTTCAATTTTTCCTCCAGGAGATGTTCAAGATGGAGTTGGAGGCTGAATGACATCATAGCAGAACTAATTGAAGGATTCTTTAAGATAAAAAAAAAAATCTTTCCATATCATTTTCCTTATGAAATCTCTCCTAGAGATTCAGGGGCATCAACAGTGAAGAACTGGAGACCCACAAGGCACTTTGGACATCTTGAAAACTGAGTATAAAGCCTGCCATTTTTGCTAAATGATTAAAGCAATGTTTATTTGCAGCCATTCTGACACTTGACTTCCACAGCAGCAGATCCCCATTAACAAGAAAAAATATCCTTCTGAGACAATCTGATTTTTCTGGATATATTTGGAGCAATGCTCAGGAACTTACTGGGATACGGAATCAAGGGAAAGTTTGGGTGAGAGGAAACCCAGCTCTCAGACAGCAAAACAATTCCCCCCCCCCATTATTTTATGTCAGCCTGCAGTTACTTTCTACAGGGGCCACCCAACCCTGGCACAGAGATTGTGCCAAGACTATGGTATGCAGGGCATCCTTGCTCTGTGATGATAATAGCAATAGAACTTAAGACTTATATCCTGCTTCACAATGCTTTTACAGCCTTCTCTAAGCGGTTTACAGTCAGCCTGTTGCCTCCAACAATCTGGGTCCTCATTTCACCCACCTTGGAAGGATGGAAGGCTGAGTCAACCTTGAGCCGAGTGAGATTCGAACTGCCAAACTGCTTGTAGGCAGTAGCAGAAGTAGCCTGCAGTCCTGCACTCTCACCACTGCGCCACCGCACCTCATAATGCCAAATCTGGAGTTGCTATCCTGC
The DNA here is from genome assembly GCA_033807585.1 of Hydrophis major. Classification (NCBI taxonomy): domain Eukaryota; kingdom Metazoa; phylum Chordata; class Lepidosauria; order Squamata; family Elapidae; genus Hydrophis; species Hydrophis major. The sequence goes on from CM066341.1 coordinate 10,733,834, forward strand.
CTGGGACTCCTGGCATGGGAGCCACCTCAACTCTTACCTTGTTCATCATGCTTTTTTTTACATCCCAAACCAAAGCTTTGCATGATGATGATGATATCATCCATTCAGTTGTGTCTGACTTTTGGCAATTCTATGGGCCAGATCTCTCCATATCTTGCAATCTTGCACTATTTTTTAGTTGTTGTATGATGTGGCTTTGATGGATAGGTTTGCCTATAGAAGTGTACCTGTGGTGCTAAATTACTTCCTCTTTGCTCCTTTTTTTGCCTCTTTGCAGCTGGCCTGCAATAGGATTCATCATGCAGCTGATGGGCACCTGCCATTCTGCAGCTCTACATGCAATCAACCAGCATTTCAAGGTATTTTGGGAAAGCATTGGTGGCAAGCCAGGATTGCTTTATCATTTGATTTCTGTTGCATAAACAAAGAGCAAAATCCATCTCTATTAAATTGCATTCCATTATTTTTAGATCTTTGCTCTCAATACTCTAGAAGCGACAACTGTCCCTTCCACCTCTTCAAGTAATCATAGGACTGGAGGAGACCTTACCAACCCTTACTCAATACCATCCTGGTGAAAGGTTGTTCAGTCTATTTTTGAAAACCTCCAGCGATGGAGCAGCCACAACTCCAAGGAAGCAAGCTCTTCCATTGATTAATTGTTCTAATTGTCAGGAAATTTCTTCTTACTTTGGCAAGCTTCCTGTCAAGATGGAACCGCTTCGCTTCTTTCAAGCCTTAATGCTTTTCAATTTGCCAGTGAACTGGGACAGGGAAGGCAGAAATGGAATGCGGAGAATGTATGCAGAGATTGTGAGAGTGTGGAAACCATCCAGGTCACCACTGCAGGTGCTTGAGAAAGAGAGGGACTTTTCCCATAACATAATTGGACAGTGTGATCATCCAGAGATGGGGAGAAGGGGAAGGTATTGTTTAACTGGCCAAGTATTTGCACCCCTCAAATACTGGAATACTCAAATACTGGAATACTCCCTCAAATACTGGAATACTGCTATCATATCACCCCTAGTCCTTTTTTTTTACACAGGCCAGACCCAAAACCTGCAGCCATTCTTCATATAGTAGTCCATCCAGAACAGCAGTTAAATCTGTGGCTTACTTATAGATTCACCTTCAGGTATTTGCAGATGCCTGAAAAAAATTGAAGTGTAAGCAATGTAACAAATAATTCACCAGTAATAGTTTAATGTTAAACAGTGGGCTCCAACTCTTTGGTGGATGCACACACAAATGTCTGTCTCAACTTGCCCTTAGGTGTAACCATACTTCTATTTTTTTTCTTCCTATTCCTAGCCTTTTCCTGCAAGTGCAGTTAGCTTACTTCTTGAAACACTGTCTTTAACTCTAGGGAACACCGGGTCCTTGGGAAGGACTTGACAGGGAGCATAAAAATGCCAAGCCCAGTCTAACCACCCAGCTGACTGTGGGACAAGCCATCATTGATTAAAGGTGTACATTGTCAACGATGCCGGGAGGCTTAACCTAGGGCTCAGGTTACCAGAGGTCTCTTTCAGAAGAACCGGAGGGAAGTTGGGTAAGATAACCAACGATACTCGGAGGTTGCCAGCGCTTGTAAGCAGCTTAATGCCAGCAAGAGAATCAACCGTCGCATTCGCTCAGAGTCCCGATCCACGGGCGCCACCGACGCCGCTGCCAGCCAGGGGACAGCGGGGCACGGAGGCGCCCTTAGGACGTCCCCCAGCAGGGCGGGAAGACGCGCCCAAGCAGGCGCCGCCGGAGTCCGGGGGCGGGGAGGCATCCGGGGCAGCCCAAGGCAGCGACCCCCAACCAGCTGCTCGGGTGAGGACGGAGGCGCAGAGCGGGGTCGGGGCTCTGACCGTCCCCGGACCAGAGCCGGCCTTCCACCTTTTCCGGGGTGGCCCCGCAGACGGAGCGCAGCCTCTCCCTCAGCCAGACAAGAGGCCCGTCGAAGCGGCCCCGCTCCCCGAAGCCCCTCGTCCCGGAGCCTCCGTTGGCGGGCGGCGCGGGGCTGCGAGAAGCGGGGCGGCCTCGGCGCCGGCCAAAGGCAAGCGGGGCAGGGCGACGGCTACTGCTGCTTCGGCGCGGGGCTCTCCTGGAGCCGGCGGGCCGAGCGCAGGATCGGCCTCCCCACCACCCAGCGCGCCAGCAGAGGCGGCCCGGCGTCTGGCCGCGCGCAGCTGAGGGGGCGGGTCCGGCGGGGGGGATCAGAGGAGCGAAGGCGTCCCCGCGGGGCCGCCACGCGCGTGCGCGCCTTCTCCCCATCCCTCCTCCTCCTCCTCTCCATCCTTCTCTCGCGGGGAACGGCGGCGCGCACCTTCCGCTCCCGCCCGTCGGCAGCGTCCGAGCCCGCCGCGTCGCTCTGCCCTTTAGCCGCGCGAGCCGCTCTTGCCGGCCGAGCCCAGCTCTCCCGGGGCGGCAGGTGCAGGGCGGGGGGTTGGCGCGGCTCCAGGCTGGGCCGCGACTGGCGGGCGGCTCTCCCGGGAGGGTCCCGGCTGCGGCGGCGGAGCGAGTGGGGAAAGCAGCTCCAGGCCGGCCGCCTCCCGCGCTCCCCAATGCGCCTCCGGCGGAAGCCCCGGCCAGCGGCGGTGCGCGCCTGAAGCACACGGGCAGCTGCGCTGGCGAGTCCCGCTCCCTTCCAGGCGTCGAAGGTAAGAGTTGGACGGCGGCACCTCCGCTGACCCTCATCCCCCCATCGCCGGGCTCGGCCGTGCGTGACAGAGGGGGCGGCGGACCTTTTCCCGGAGGAGCCGCGGCGGCGCTGCCTGTCGCCCAGGATGCGGGGCTCGCTGCCGCCAGACGGGCCCGCGCCGCTGCCCGAAACGAGCCGCGGGCCGGCCGAGAGACGGAGGGAGGAAGCCGCTCGTGCGCGGCAAGCCGGAGTAGCCGCCGCAGCCCGCGAGAGCCGCTTCCCGGAGGGCGCTGGGGGGCGGAGGCGGACGGAGAACCGGTGCCCAGACCGGGCCTGGCCTGGCCTTTCTCTGCCTGTGAGCCATTGAACCAGCCGCCGCCGAGACGGCGCCTGGTGGGGAAGAGCGGGGAAAGTTATTTCCCCGCGGCGCTTGCCGGGTCTTCATTCCTCAAGAGAAAGGCCGCCGAAAGGAAGGTTGCTGGAGGCCTCTCAAATCACTGCCAGGCAGGACAAAGAGCCCGGCTCCCTGCCGAAATCCTCCCCCGGGCCAAGGAGGGAGCCGGCTGGAAGCAGGAAAGGCCCAAGATCTGCGGCCACAGGTTGGGGGGGGGGTGCTTTAAAGGGGTATCCGACTGGTACCTGGAGGACAGGTGTGTGGAGGACATTTGCTGGGCTGCAAGAGGCTAAGTAAGGAGGGTCCAGTTGCAAGAGGGGTCCGGTTGACCTTGGCTTGCCCCAGGAGGCTCTGCTCCTTTGTCGGACTCCTCTTGCTCTCTGCTGGTGAGAAGCAAGGAAGGCAGAAGTGCTCTGTGAGTTGGAAGCCCCAAACCTGAAGCCCTGGGGCAGTGGCCCTGGGGTGTGAGGGGAGAGGCAAGCCCTGTTTGTGGCCAGTAGGGCTTGTGCCCCAATCCCACCCCCCCCCCACTGGGCAAGAGGGTCACTTGTGGGCTTTCTGTGGCGAAGAGCACTGTCTGCTTGCATAGTTCCTTGCAAGGTTTGCCTTTCCAGCTCCAGGAAAGAAGGGCAGATTCTCCACAGGGCATCCAGAGACTGATCAGGCAGCCTTTCAAGACAGAACAGGGCTAGGAATTGACCAGAGCTCACAGCTGGTTTGTGTGGATGGAAAGGTGAGCAACTTCATTTGTGGGGTTGGAGGACAGAAAATGTTTCGATTGAAGGAAATAGCCCAGCTCAGGGAAAACAATAGCCCTGCTTTGCATGGGGGTGGGGGGAAGAGTCTCCCAAACGGATCCTTTTAGCTAGGGATGGAGGAGTGGGGTGTCACTAAGCACCACAGTCTGAGAATTCACTTATTTTTGATTCCGCATCTGCATTTTGATGGCCACCCACAGATTGTGGGCTGTGTGTTTAGTGCCTGCTCTCTCCATGCAAAGTGTGGGGAGGAGGAGTGTGGCTGTGAGGTTAGGTTTTGTGTTGCTGTGCTTGTTTCAGCTGCAGCTCCTCCTCTCTCCCTTCATCCTGGGGATTTTGAGGTCTCCAAGAGGGTCCTGCTTGCTGCACCTTGTGTGCTTGTCTGTTGTGGGTGGGGGAATACTTGAGCTTTTACTTCTGCTTTCATGGACCCTGTGAAGTGGGGATGAGCGGAGGGTGGCTGTCACAGGCATGTAGTTTGGTTGTTAGTCCATTGTTTGGCCGCACAAACACATCCTACTATGCACTTTTCAAATCAAAGAAACAGATCGGTGACAGCATAATAAAGAACATGTATATATTGCAGTGATTGAACTAAGCATCAGGGAAGTTGGAAAAAAACATTCCTATCACATAAGCATAAAATCCCTTTAGCCCTTATAACTCAGGGAGACCTTTTAGATCATAACCCAGGGGATTTTCCTCCAATTCACCCAGAAAGTAAGTCCTAGAAGTGGCAGCCAAGGTCACAGCTGGGTGAACTCATCTTTATCATTTAGAAGGTTGAGTGAAGCATGTTTTGAAGTCATGCTTCTCTGGCACCCACTCTTTCTATCCCAGAACTGTCTCCTGGCTCTTTCTATCCCAGAACTGTCTCCTGGCACCGATCACCTCCGGTTTTAGGGTCCATAGCCATGCTGCAGCCAGAGCCATGCCAGCACAGCTGTGGCAAGATAGCGGTCAGTCCAGGGCATTTCCACTATGTAATTGGAGGCAAACGAGCAAAATTTCAGGCTAAAATATAAATAGTTGTTGCTAACCTATGGCTGATTTTCTGCTTTTTTCTATCTTCCAAGTTTGCTAACAAGAATGAAAAGCATGAAACAATACAAAATTAAAGCAATACACATTAATCTCCCAAGTTAGAATCCTTGTTAAAACAATTAGAACCTGGTGAAAGAGAAGTAAGTTACTGTGTTCCTAAAGCCCAACAGACACAAAGAGGCCCAAGGATCCCTCAGGCCAGAATAGATTTCCTAAATCTGGGGGCGGGGGAGGGTAGAGACCAAAGCAGGCTCCTTCTCACCTGTCCTTCTGGTGGAGGGGCCATTTCTGGGTGGTTGGAGTGGCTCCTTGGGGGAGGGGCATTCTGCCAAGAGTCAGGTTCTGTCACATTTAGTGCCGGTTAAAAAGCAGAAATTTGTTTGCAAGGCTTATCTAGGTGCCAAGATTTCTTTGGTTAGCTGGCAGTCGAAGGAAAGGAGACCAACCATCATTCTTTGCAGCAGCTTCGGATATTTTGGCCTCTTTGATAGTTTGGTTTTGATTCCCAAAATAAAATCCCACAATCCTCATAGCACAGAATACACTATCAAATCCGAGTGTGATGTATTTCAGAATTAAATATTGACAGGCTTGTACCAATCAAGATCTTCTTCTGACAACATTTTGATTGTGTTTGAATGTAATGTTCATATTATGGGTCCTTGTATTCCCTACTTCATTGCTGTCCTTGTCATATTTCAGTTGTTTATGTTTCAATAATGAAAATTGCTTTAATATTGATTTGTGTTGGGGGGGAGGGAAATAAAGCAAACATGTTTAATATAATCCAAATGTCACATTCACATTTTTTTTTAAAGTTGCTCTGGGTTTCAAATCAAAACGTTTTCTCAGTGTTGTTTTCCCCTGTTTAGTCTGCCTCTTTCTCTGAGCAATATTGGCTAAATCAGATGTTGGAGAGGAAAATGGGGAAAAAAACCCAGGACGAGGCCATTCCCTCAACTTATCTGGTTCTCCTTTTGCAGCCCTCGGGGCTACTCAGTTTGAGCGCTCAGAGGAGCCCACAGTCAGTTAAATACGAAATGAGAAAAACAACCAGAAAACAGAGTCAGTTTGAAATATGGCGAAAGAGAGGCACCCTCTGCTGGGACTGAGATGAGGGGGGAGGGACATGTTCCCTGGGTACCTGGGGACTTGGATGCCTACAGAAGAGGTTGGGTTTGGGGGCGAGTCCTGAAAATGAATTCCCATGAGAAACGGCCCCTTCCATTTTGGGTGGTCTTTGCATGGCTGCTTTGCCACACAAAGAAAGCACATTCTGTCATGCCGCTAACTTGCACATCATGCTGCTTCACCACCACTTTATGCTGGTTGTGCTGCAATAATCTCTCAAGTCTATTGAACCTTAGATGAGCATTACACCCCCCACCCCCCCATTCAGCTCTTTAGTCATTGCACAACAGGTATATCCTTCGGCTGCTACCTTCAAAGCGGTCACAGAGGCCGTGTCTTTCAACCCATTGCTACTGGCTCCCTGGCCTTGGAGAAGCCCCAGTGCAGTAAGGAGACCTCCAGAATTGCCAACTTCACCCATGAGGCTTCTGGGGGAACACTCCTAGTCCAGACTCTGCCTTGGTCTTGTCTGTGATGGACTATATTGTGTGTTCATTGTGTCAAGTGCCAACCCTTAAACATGTTGAACTTTCTTTAGCATCATCTGTTTCCAACTGGCCCTTGGGCTCTTCCAATGTGGACCCATCGTTCTTGTAGTTGAGGCCAGCATTATGGAGTGGCCCTCAAGGGAGCTGGGTCTTTGCATTTTTTTGACCCCCTCAAGTCTGTGTTGGTTCCTGGGGACTGCCTGGACAAGTCACAGCAGTTTCCTTGGCAACCTTTTTGGGAAGTGGCTTCCCTTGCTTTCTTCCTAGGACCAAGCACACAATTGGCTTTGTACCTAGAACTCTCACCCTTCTGGTTTCTAGCCTTGTGCCTAGTCATCATATCCAATTCCCTCCCCCCACTCTTTTCCTGGACCTTTGCATATTGAGTACGAAATGTGAAACTTTGAGCCTTGTAATTTGTGCTTCAAATAAGTTCTCTGGACTGATTAGTTCTATGATCCATTCATTGGTTTTCTTGGCTATTCATGATGCTCGGAAATTTTCTTTATCAGCAAAGTTTTAAAGTATTTGCATTCTATCTTGCTTCTTCAAAGTCCAATTTTATTTCCCATAGAGCTCGCTTATTTGGTTTTATTGTGCAATGCACTTGAGCCCGTTTGGAAGTAGGCAGTACTTATGGAATAAATTAAAAAAAATGTTGAATATCTTTTCCAAAATTACCCTACCAGGTCCTGGTCTGTGGCATATTTTTTGACGGCTGCTTCTTTTGTTGCTGGCGCTGATGTGTATCTGCACTCAATTGTTGGCCAGTGAGTTGTTCTATAGATTTGCTGGCATAGTTTAATTATCAATAAAGGAGAATATTTGTAGCTCAGGGTTGAAAGGACGGGTTTTTGGTGCTTTCTGAGTTTGGTTGCTTTCTTACAGACATCTCATTACCAAACTAGACAACCTCATCAATGCCAGTCACCAATGATGTTCACTAGTTTGGGTAATAAAACAACCAAACTCAGAGAGCAGCAAGGACCCCTCAGAGTTTGGTTAGCACTTTCCTTGATTCTTCTGTTGCTCCTTGAATTTCTGTCCCTGTTCCCTCAATTCCTGTGGGCTTCTGGCTTTGTAATGACCAGGGTGTTTTTCTAACTTCATCGTCTAAAGTTTCTTTTAAACAGGGAAGATCCTTTAAGGAATTTTGGATGTTGATATCTCCACTGTGCAGAAATTCATCTTTCATGTTTGCTTGACTTTCTTTGAAGCGATTTCCACCTGTAGGTTGGTGTCTTTTAGCACACCAGTTTGAGGGTAGAGCCTCCTCCTGAGTTTGGAGAACTTTGGGAAATTATCCTGGTTTGTATGAGTCAGTTTCCACCTCAGATGTCTTTGCAAGCTTTGTTCTAAGGTTGCTTCTTCAGGCTTCTAACAGTCTCTTAAATTCTTTGTAAAGCTTCCTTCCTTGTCCACTTCTTGATTTTATTCCACAGTTTTCCTGGTTCCTTAATGGGGAGGTTCAGGACTTAAGCGATTCCTCACTAGTAACATTTGTTCAAGATCAAATTGTAGACGTTGGTTAGCTTCACTTGGAACTGCACATCCGCAGTGGATGATCTGGTCCACGGGTAGCCTCTGGGCATGTCCTGGCTAATATAACTGAGCTTTTCCATCTCCTTTTCCCAATAATATAGTTAATGTGATTTGTATGTGCTCCATCTGGTGAAGACTACGTCTGCAGGCTTCTTACGGCCTCTTTTTTACGCACTCTTAGACTGTGCTGGAAGCTCTAAAATCTTTCCCCTTAAGAGGGATTTGTTTAGATTTTGCAGGTGTTATAATTGCTCCTGATTAGTAGGACTAGTTTGGTCAGTATTGAGACTCAAGGGTTTTGGCATCTTGTGTATGTCCCAGTCCCAACTCCCCAGCGGTTCACAGCAAAGGCAAGATAAAAGCTTCATGTCCTGTAGAGCCACTGAGGGCCTAAAGTTCAAATAGCACTTAGATTTTTATATTGCTGCACAATGCTTTACAGCACTCCCTGGGACAGTTTACAGTGTCAACATTATTTACATATTTCCTCCAACAATCTGGGTCCTCATTTTTCCAACCATGGAAGGAAGGAAGGAAGGAAGTAAGTCTGAGTCAACCCTGAGCCCATCGGGATTGAACTTGTGGCTGTGGGAAGAGTTTGCCAGCAATACTGCATTCTAACCACTGTGCCACCATGGCAAATGGAGGAAAAGAAGTTTAAACCTATGCCTTAATAAATCTTAATAAAGACAAAAACTGGTCACGTAGTGCCTCCTACTGGCCAGTAGCATTTATAATGTAGGGGGTTTGTTTTTGTTTTTAATTTTTCTATATAATTAATGTTTACACTGCATGATTCTAAATGACTCTGGCCAATTTGCAATTTACAGAGAACAATAAAATGATTAAATGATAAAAGCAAAAGGCAAAGATGGCGAAAACCAGGAAACAGCAACAAGAAAATCGCACTGCTCAGAAAAGCTGAGTCTTTAGGTCCCTTTGACACATGGGGGTGGGGTGGGCCTCATTCTAGAGGACAGGCAACACTGCCAGAGAAAAGGACCCCACTTCTGGGCACCCAACAGACAGAACCCAGAGTGCACCAATCCTGTCAGATTGAATTGGCCAGGAAGATACTACAAGGCACCAGTGTACCTTGAATACCCAGACCTCATGCCATGAAGTATGAAGCAATGACTGGCATGTTGGAAGAAAGTTGGTAGCCAGTGCAGCTCATGGAGCAGAGATGAACATCTTCATCACTGTCGGCCCCATTGCATTCTGGGCCAGCTGAGCCTTCTAGGACTAGGTAACTCCATGGAGAGCTCATTGCAGTAGTCAAGTCACAAGGTAGCCAGGAAAGACTTTGGGACAGTTAGCCATGGAAGGAATCAAGGGTGTGTCAAAATGAAAAATCATTCTCCTGCTCCATCTCAGTTTTCTGTATTGTGCAGCCCAATTTGAATTAATTTTGTTTTTTTTTAAATTTCTATAAGAGGAACCCTGGGCAGCTCACGGCATAAAAAAAACAAAACTAAAATTAAAACAAGCACTAGTGCTGACAATCAAACTTGCAATGGCCCCAAAGCAAGCCCCCTCCCTCACGAGCACCTGTTGGGCTCCCACCTGGCTCTGACTCACCCCCCACAGGTGAGGTTTTCTTCCTTCCTGTTTCTAACTTTGGCCTTCTCAAGCAACTAGTCGGCTGATTTCAGATTGATCCCGATGACAAAACACTCATCCTCCTCCTGTTCTGCTTCCTCGTCTGGAACATGAATTTGGATCATTTTCCTATTAAAGGGCTGTTGGTGAAGCCTAATTGCTATTATCTGAGCGAGGATTGCATTGTGCTGTTTCTCCTCTGAAAGCAACGCTGCTCCTTTGATGGGCATGTTTGCTCACCCTGAACAATAAACTGTGTGCTCTTCTGACGGAAAGACCCACGTCAATTGGGCATCGGCACCCAGATCTCCAGCAGGCTTTCGTGTAGCCATAAACTCATGTCATAAATGCCATTACTGTTCTGAGGGATCCCAAAGGTGATTTTTTTTTTCAGAAGGCAGCTGGACTTTCTGTTTTTTTCTTTGAAGATGTTTTGCTTCTCATCCAAGAAGCTTCTTCAACTCTGATGCTTTGCTAACTGTCTATGGAAATATCTATGGAAGGACTTACTGCAAGGAGAATAAATTCTTCCCTTCCCCACCATCCAGTCAGAGCTGAAGAAGCTCCTTGGGTAAGAAGCAAAATGTCTTCAAAGAAAACCCAAAAAGTCCAGCTTCCCCGTGGAAAAAGCCCCTTTGGGACAACCAATGACCACCTGGAGGACTGAGAAATATCCATAGATATTTATTCTGAGGGATCCATGGCTAACATCTGACAATCTACAGTCAACTGATTAATATTATCTTCTCTCCATGTTGCTCTCTTGGAGAAGGTCAGCATGCACACGGACCCCTTTGCCCCTGTCCCTAAAGAAAGCTTCTGCCTCCAGCAGCCTCCTCCCCCTCCTCCCCCAGGTGCCTGCCAGGTCTGCTAGGCAGCTGGGATGACCTTCATCCCTTGGGGGGGCCCTGCTAAGAGGCTGTTGCTCTTGGTGCCTGTTGCTGCTGGGTTCTTCCTTCACACGCACACACCCACCCATCAGTGACCTCCTGGCACAGTGAGGTAGTCTCACAGGACTATTTACCCTGGAGGCAGTGTGCTGTCCAGCCAGTGTATGGGAATTGGATAGTTAGTTAGCAGTTGTGAGCTGTCCCCTGAAGAGAATGCATCATGGTAAATGTAGTTAAAGTATCCTGGGAAATGTAGTCCATGTCACATGACCACATCTGTAATCCTGATTGGTCACTAAATTGATCCTCGACAGGTTGGGGGAGGTTTCTCCATTTTTGCCTGACTCGGAACTACCCCTACGAGATGGGAGGAAAGGGATAAGGAGATAACCATATTTTTACCTATCAGACAGAAATAGCAGCTCAAGAGGCAAAAATGGCCAAAGCCCAGGCCAAATTGGAGTTGGCCGAACGGCAACGAGAATTCACAACAAAAACGGCACGGGCCACAGCATGGCAGAAGATGGCTGACAACACTTTCTTAAACTTCGACCTCAAAGAGTTGGGAGAAGAGAGTCCAGATACACCGGTCAAGGCCTACGTGGATGAGCAGCACTCGCTTTGAAACGAGCAGGTGGAACTGCCTCAGTTACTTATAAGTCTCCCACATCCAGGGAAGCATAGGAGTGAATCTCAACCAACTGACGTTGTACAACCTAAAATATGAGATTCACTTCCCACCAACAGCAAACCTTCCCCAACTGATATTGTATGATCTAAAGTTCGAGATTCTCTTCCCAGAATCAGCAATCCTAACCCAACATCTCATGGCCTGCCGGGCAAGCAAATTAGTCCACCAGTGCTCACAACTTCTCAACAAGTTGACATACAACCAATCACAATTGCCACACTCAATCCTCAGGCAAAAAAGTTCTCACCACAACCACTAAACAACTCTGACGCACAGCATGGAACCTACACCCAACTTCAAAAGGTACTACCTACATATGTGAGGGCAGATACTGACCTCATAAAGTGGCGAACCATGTACCATCCACATCGCATGCCCTCGAGCCAGAATGCCACACCTATGATGCCGTCATACGAAGAGATGACTTGCCCTCACAGAGAAGTAACAAAGAACCGTCACTAAGGTGTGGAAAGTTAGACTTAGCAGCAGTGGTGTGTACAAATTCAACAACAAGCCAGGCAGAGAATACCTACTATGGAAAACCATTTTCACAAGTACTGCTCAACGTGAACAGCTGCTTCCCGGTGAAGAACTTAACTTTCTGTTGGCATGGCTAGGACCACGGTCTAGCTACATGGTGAAACACATTTACACGGGCATACTTAACAACCCAGACACTGCTTTAAAACGAGCGTGGGATGCTTTGGACCAGAAATATGTCAATGACACATTGATGGAATAACTTGCTCCTAGAACAACTTTACAGTTTCCTGTATATCACCATCCATGAAATCCAAAACTAGAGGACTTTTCCAACATCCTTATGGAGCTGCGAACACCCAAAGAATGTTCTGACTTAACAGGACTGGTTTGCCTTGATCTCTCCATAACGCAAGAAGCAATTATCGCCAAACTCCCAAAAGAAATATTAAACAATGGATCGTTTTGTCTGATGCCTTTCTGGCCACAAACCACAAACGAGACCCACCCTTTGCCTTTCTCTAAGAATTTGTCACCCAGCAGAGTCCTGCAACAGCTTCAGAAACCTTCACCTCAGACGCAGATTTTATCCACCTAACAGAGACCGCTACCGAAACTCTGCACCTCTCCAGACTCTATTGCACATCTCTACAGATCATCACCAAGCAACAACACATAACACAGGGGTTGTGACCTCCTCCATAAGCAGTTCAGGAGAGGACTCATCAGTTACAACCCAATTTAGATCTCCAACTCCAAAGACAAGCCAGTTTTGTCCCTTGCACCACACTCAACATTCACTGAACAGGTGCCAGGGGTTTATAGCAAAATCCCTGTCCAAAAGGAAAGAGTTGATAAAAGATCTCCAATTCTGCAACAAGTGTTGCGAATCCAAACACTAACCCAAATCCTGCACAGCCAAAGTGCAATGTGATATCTGCAAAAGCGACACGCACCCGACCGTGCTGCATCCAGACGCTGATCTACCACTGCAGACATCTCATCGCCCTCCTTTGAACAAGCAGCCTCAACGTGCTACAGAAGCACACCCAGAGCCAGTGGTCAGTGTCAATTACATCGCGGCGTGCAATGACACACCAGCCCCTCACTCGTGTTGTCAGATCTGCTTACTGTCGGCTTTAAAATTCAGCTGCCACATTTTTTTTTCCTTTTAGAGAGTTGAAGGAGTTGAAAAGTTCAAGGTTATTCTGTATGTCGTATTAAGTAATTCCAGTAGCAGATAATTGGTGCTCATGATTTATGAAGTGTAAAAGTGGGAGGAGAGAAGGTTTATTCTGTGAAAATAATTTCGCTTGGGAAATTGCCTTTGACATGCCAGATCTGTTTCTAATAAATTCAACCTTGGCGAGAGATGTCTCAGTGATTGTTTCATGGATACTTTCTGGATGCCTTACATTTATTTCCCAAGTCAATTTTTTTTTTTTTAAAAAAAAGGGCTTAGCTGATACCCGGAGTTTTTTTTCCTGAGATGGAGAATTATCAACAATCAGCCGAAGTTGTAGGTATGCAGAGGGGAGAGTATGGGGGCCCTCCCTCTAGAACCTTAATTGAATCTGCAAGCCTTTGTTTGGAGGAGATGATGGATGCTTCCAGAATGACAGTAGAGGAAAGAGGTTTGGGAGCTATACCGAAGCGTTTCAACTCAAAAAGTTGTTATAACCCAGAGGTAACCCAGCTTGTTGAAGAGGAATCTTTCTCGAGCCCCAGGCAGATTGCTATTCTGATTGGAGGGAGGAGACTATACAGAGGCCAGTTGGAGGAAGCCAGAAAGACGCATCAACTGACCGAGGTATGTTGCAGCCTTCAAGGCAATCCCGTCATTTTCCAGAGGGAATTTTACCCCCTGCAGAGAGTATCCCTCCAGGGTGGGGATTTTATCCAGGCCAGGGGTGGATTCAATGCCAATGGCAGCCAGCACTAATCCAGCCCTGGTCTGAAGGGGGGTTGCCCAGACAACAGACACTTCCCCTCCACCCGACCAGGGCACCAGGGCACCCCCGTCTTCCTCCTGGCCACCACAAATGCAGCCCCAACCGGCAGCGAGGCCACAGGGACCCCTATTCCAGAGAGGCACCACCCAGCCAGGATACAGGGGGCCTACTCAGTCTGCGTACGGTTTCTTTCATTCCAGTACAACCTGCAGGGGCCTGGCCTGTGCCACCTCCACAACCACGACCCAGGCAGGACCAAATACCCTTTAAGGCCGTATTTGATGGCCCCCATGAGCATTTCAATTACTTACTCGAATGAGCGCGTAAATCACATATACAAAGTGATGGCAACGTTCTCTCCCCCAATAGTTCAATTGGCTCATGAAATTAAAAGTTGTGTATAGCATCATGTGGGCATCTCCAGGTGGTGATGAGGCTTCTGTCTGTTGACCTTGACATAGTCTGATAAAGGGTTGCAGCTGCACATAGCGTAGGATAGAAGCCTAAGCAAGAACCTTCCCCCCCAACTTAATACAGTTTTGTTTTGTAACACCTCCAACGTGCTTCCCATAACCATGTCCCCCCTCCTCCCCCCCGTTACTTATGACAGCCGAAAGATGCAAAGCGAAGGAAGAAAATCTTGAAGACTGACAGTAGGAGAGAATGAAGAGAAGTTAATGGAAATGAGGCAAGGCAAGCGAACCTTGTCAGAATTTATTTGGGACTTTAGAAGGGTCGCAAGCCACCTCATCGATTGGCCTGACTTTACACTATTTTAAAAATGCCATTGATCCAGAAGTAAAGAAGGCCTGTGAAATCCCAGACACCTTACAATTGTGGTATGTTGCATCCCTCAGCCTAGATCACAGCATCAACCCACACAGGAACCCCTTCCTGCCTAAGAGAATTGTGGCTAGGAGACTGCTGACCGGATCAGCTGAACCTGCTTGTACCCAACCTACCAGGTGGGTGCTGAAATATTACCAATGTGGCCAAGCCGGCCATAGAGCAGCAGACTGTCTGGCCCCTGCTCCTGTACCACAAGCTCCACAATTGAAGTCTAATCCAGTTGTTAGAGGTCGGAAGAATCAAGAAAGACCTCCGGCCAGGGGCGGGTTTGCCAAACACAGCTGGGAAAGCCCCCTCTGTGCAGATGGAAGCAACAGACCACCAGACCGCCACCACGTCCCCGAGAACCTGACCTGCGAAGACGACCCAATGGTGAGTACCTTTTACAGTCCCTCGATGGGTTGGGGGAGGTTTCTTCATTCTTGCTTGAACACACGGACTCGTGGCAACTATTGCTACGAGATGGGAGGAAAGGGATAAGGAGATAACCATCTTTTTACCTACAAGACAGATATGCAAAGGATTGGACATTAAGAAGAACTTCGTCACAAATGTGAGTTATGAGGAGACCTGATGAACCAATAATAAAGACTTTGTATGAATGTTTTGTTGAGTTTATCTATCTGAATCTGTACAGAAGACAAAATATACCACTGTACAGAATACAGAACAGGCAGCTTAACCTCTGAGCTATTCCAGCCTGGGGTGGGCGTGGGGCACTTTCCCACAAGAGTCTTCTTCCATGCTTTTGAAAAGCACCCCATGGGAAGCCTGACTGATGCGAAAGGAGGAGAGGACCCTGCCCTTCCCTCATCTGGTGCCCCTGGTCCTTGGGCCTGCCATTGAGGCTACTTTAGCGCTCTTACGAAGAACAGAAGGGGCGGGTTCAGAAAAAGCACAAGTGATCCCGCCTCCCCCCCCCCCCCCCGGCTCTGTGCTGGTTGGTGATTGGTCACTTAGGGCAGCTGGAAAGCCGGCTAAAGCCTCTGTCTGCTCACAGCTGCCCCAAGCCACCCACCACCACATGGTTAGGAGTGAGATGGGTGGAGGGGGCTCTCCAGGTGCTGCCTTGGCGGTGGGGGGCTGCAGCCTACCTTAGCCTCCTTTTTTGAGAGGTTGGGTTGCTTTTTGAGGCTTTGTGAATTTTCTTTATTCAGCTCTGAATGCAGCTGGTGCCAGTCTGACTTTTGGGAACCTGCCTTCAAAGGATAGGAGCCTTCAGGCAGATCAGGAGGCTGGTCTGAAATTTTCTTCCTCCCCCTCCTCCCTCCCTAGCATAAGGCCTTAAGCACTACACTGAGCTGACTTTCTGGGTGCGGAAGAGGACCTGGATAGCCAGAGAATAAGGCTTTTTTCAGCCCAGATGTGGCAGCCCAGGCGAGGCAGAGAAGAAATGCAATGGGGCAATCAGAATGTCTGGACTGTCTTCACATTGAAGAGTGGAACAGGGGAAGGGCACCAAAAAGGAGCCCCCCTCTGCCCTCCCCTTCCTGGCCAATAGAGGTTAGGGTCTGTTGGGTTTTTGGAACCCTTTGACTTGATTTCCCTTCCAAATCATGATCGCATGGAAGGTAAGAGGTAGCTGCTGCATTACAGAGGAATTTTTCCACCTCCAATTTTGTTTGCAATGGTTTTGCCTGGGAAATTGGGTTGTGGATTAACATTCTAATGAATGCATATGTTTGCACAATTTGGAAATAGGTCTCTCTCTGCACAAGGGACCAAGAGAAATGTGGCCATTAACATTGGTATCTTGGTATCTAACAGCAACAGGGCATCCCAGACCAAAAATGATTCCAATAATGATTCAGTCTGAGTTCTAATTCTATTATTTACATCCTCAAAGTTGCTTTTTGTTTTTATGTTAGCTTTTCTTTTAAATTTGTTTCAGTTCAAGTACTGATATTTGGCTGGCTGGTTTCTGCTCTTTTTGTAAGATTCAGTCAGCCACCTGCACTTAGTCCTGCCTCCCTCCCTCTTGGGGAAGCCCGACCAGATGGCCAAGAGGACAGCTGAGGAGGTGGGTTGCAGCAGAAACTTTCCTTTCTGCCAGTGGCAAAAGCAGGCCCTCTGGGCTGTTGAGAAGGGCCCTGGGGGACGCTGGCCTGTCACAGAGGGGCAGCCACACTGGGAGCCCGAAGACTGTTGAGGTCATTGGCACCACACTGATCTCTCTCCCCTCCCCCAACTCCCAGAGCTGCTCTACTTTGCCAGGTTGCAAAACTGGGGGAAGAGGCTTTTGCATCTGGAAGGTGCCACTTTTGAAAATCATTTTAGGAAATCAGCACATATTAGAGGAGCATTTCAGAGACCTTGAACAGAAGGGAGGAGTGTGGCATCTCAGCCCTGAAAGCCGCCTGCCCGTCCTCCTCCTTCAGCATCGTCCCCAAGGTCTCTGTTCCACTCCTCACGGACTTACGGTTTTGGTTCCTGCCCTTTCTTTCATAGGGGCACACAAATCAGCTTCCAGCCTGCCCAAAGACCTCGTCCTCCCCACTGTTTCTTTCCTGCTTCAGCTTCCTCCTCCTTCTCTCTCCCCCCCATCCTTCCTCTCAATCTCATCTTTTGTCTATACACACACCAGTATGACACATAGTTTGTTACACATTGGTAAACTAGGCTTAGCAGATCATGTAAACAGAGGCTATGTATTTGGGAAGGATAGAAAGAAGATTCTTCCAGCAACCAAAGAGCATGTTGTGTGAATCCTTCCACCAGGTAGCCTGTATGAAACATCCCTGCTAGTATTAAAAATAGTGGTAGATTCAAGCCTTAAGCCTTGATGGTACACCAATTAACAGATATCTTATATCCTTATGTCTAAGTATGGCTGTATTACTATTATCCTTCTCATCTTTTTTACTTATCTTCTCCTATTGGTATCTATGATCATATTACTTCGTTGTTTATATGTACACTGAGAGTTTATGCACCAGAGACCAATTCCTTGTGTGCCCAATCATTCTTGGCCAATAAACCTGTTCTGTTCCTTTCTCTTCTCTTCTCTTCTCTTCTCTTCTCTTCTCTTCTCTTCTCTTCTCTTCTCTTCTCTTCTCTTCTCTTCTCTTCCCTTCTCTTCCCTTCCCTTCCCTTCCCTTCCCTTC